>VYZW01057171.1:9833-49793 GCA_013401315.1 Balaeniceps rex | reverse complement strand
TGCTTCTCATGTTACAATAACTGGGAAATGATGATCAACGGCAGGTATGGAAACACAATAGTCATAGGTATGCGGAAAAAAAAGAGTATATCAGAATTCTGCTCAGAATAATAGATCCAGTCTGAAATCTACTTGATCAACGAAGAGCTGGTTTGCAGCCTAGAGAGCACAAATAGGCAGCATGTGAAACTACTCAAGTGCTGACAGAGTCCCCTCCCCTCAAAAATATATTTAGATAGAACATAATGCAAACGTCAATTAAAAAGATTGTGTTTAGCTGCCACATTTTATTTTCTTCGCAACCTGTGATGTAATCTGTTCATCTGTTAGCTGTTCACTACGTTAGGACCTATGTATCATACCAGCAATGAACGTGTCGCAGAGCGTTCTGCTGCTTCTGAATTACCTGAGCCACGCAATTTTATAAATTCTCGCTGATCAGCCCAAGAAAGTCTTGCTGCCTCACAATGCCATGGGACAGTTTAACATGTGAATCACTTGACTGGTGTCCACAAATGAAAATCACATGTCAGCATGTGAAGAATTCAGTTGCCTTCACATTTTGAATGGAAATAGCCTTCTTTATTTCACAAACTTTTTTATTCAGTTGGAGCACCAAAGACTTTGACTTATTATCTCCACAATAAATTATCCTAAACTAGCTTAAGTTATTCAGTCCATATATCACATAATATTGTTAAGGTGGCTTGACTAAAAGGACTTTTGGTTTTATCTTGCATCCATACACCATGGGCATGTTCCAGCGTTCATCAGATGGGCTGTGGGACAATCCTGAGGAACATTCCTCATCTCAGAGCTGAAATTAGCAGCACTGCAGATACTTGCCATTGTTATTATCTTGTTATAGCGTTATGCTGAATTGGAAGAATATCTATAAAAAAAAATTCTCATTTTCCACTCAGTCATTGACCTCCCTGTTGAGAACACACACATGCACACATAAAACCAAATTATATTATTAAAATACATCTGGACTAAGAACTTGGATTAAGACTGATGACCGGGATTTCATAGGCTTCCCAGCTGACTTTGGCAGTACACTCCAATCACAACTGGCCAAAGTTGACTTCACCCCAATACTCAAAGGTTTTATTCCTGAAGATGATGTTTTTTAACAGTGAATGCCCCACCTTTTTACCTGTTTCCCTACTAAGAAGAAAACTGAGAAAAAGCAAATTCTTTATTTTCCCACTCTTTTAATATGGGACAATTGTCTTGAGTGATCTCCCAAGAAGAGGGATAGGAAGAGAAAGGGACAGATTCAGTGTCCTCCCTCATCATCAGACTCAGAAATACTTCTTTTCATGTAACCATCACGTGCGACTGCTCTGATCAATGTATTTCTAGAGCACTTTAGCCGTGGACCTTAATCGCTGCCACACTGAGCACCAGGACCCTATCCTGAGCATAGGTCACTCTCTGCTCCAGATCAGGTAGAACAACCCTGGAAATTAATTAAGAACCACAAAATAATTATCTTTTAAAGTAAATTAATGAATGCTGGTTTTCTTGCCCTTTTTCTTTTGCCTTCCTCTTTTATTTACAGTCATCATTTCATTATAAACAAGGTCACCCTAAAATCACAAAGATACAGTAAAACATATGCTTTGGGGGTTTAGTGCTAACCCGGTACAGTCAGTCTTTTTATAGGAAAGCCCTAAAATTAAAAAGGATTTTGTTAAGTCCAGAGGCCTTCCCAATGTATTTCAACAGAGCAAAAAGCCTGCTATAGCGAATGAATACCCTGTTATAGTGAACAATCATTTGGCAGCATAGGTTATTTTAATGGACACATCACTTTAAACGAAGCCTTCACCATCTGTTCTGCCCTCTAATTACAGATGCAAAAAGAACATAATTCACAATTGCATCATAAAAAAGTAAGATATAAGTGATTTAAATGCATATGTATGTTCTTTATTCAATGCAGCATGCAGCTGTTATGTTGTTTTCATGTTTCAGACACAAATCAGGATGAAAATGGCTCTCCTTTGATAGAGTGAATTCCCTCACACAGGACATTTTGTGTGCAGCAAGCAAGAATTCGCTAAGGGCAAAATCCCTACTTTTTCACATAAAAACCAACCCCAGACTCTGTAAGAGGAAGATAGATAGAATTTATATCCCTTAGCCAGCGGATGCGCAGGGCTGCGAGACAGCCTGTTCACAGCTACTCCTCTGGAGTACTGACAGCAAGAGCAGTCACTGATGCTCCACCAGGCTAATCCGGAGGATATTGAAGTCCCAGAGGGGTTAATCCATTGATATCAGTGGGTCAGAATACACACACGTATAGAACTTTTTTTTTTCTTTGGTGTTGCAGCAACATATTTCTCCCTGCATTGACGTGCCTTCTTCCTAGTTTGGCCTATTTTAATTCCTTGGAGAACACAACCTTGTCTTTGACCTGTAACCCAACATTTCAGCCCTCTTGAACACCTTCCTATAGGGCAGGAGTCACGGCAAGGCGTTTCCTCCAGCCCATTGCACCGGGCTGGGTTTCAGCCTAATGGAAAGTTTCACAGTAGCTGCACAGTATATAGCTCAAAAAGAGAAATTGGAGAGTTCCTGCTGAGTAGGAACCCATCTATCAGCAGCAGCAAAAGGCAGGAATATGCAAGCAAATAATCCATTCGAAAGCTTAAATGATGCCATAAAATGAAAGAAATGCCAATTATTCTCAAGTGAGTCAAGATAGTTAAAGTGCAACCTTTTATTGGACTAACAAATCGGTTAGAAATAAAGCACACAAGTTTTCAGGATGAAAATGTATTTTCTTCAGGTGTTGGCAGCTTTTAAATTGAGGTATGGTCCAATCCAACTTTTTCTTAAGGATCAATATGGCTCCAGACATTTTATTCTTTCTTCTTTTTTTTTGTCTTTTTGATCCAGTAATTTTTCTTTAAAGATGGCCGTTATTTTTTATCTACTTAGAAAAAAAACAAGTTTGAAATGAAAAATATTTTATTTTTTTCACAAGCCCATAAAATTAGGATATTTTTCTTTCTAGCTTCAACAGGGAAAGTAGTTTTAACAGAACTTTATTCTCTGTGCAGTTCTTCTTAAAATAAAAAAAAAAATACTTCTTATTCCAAGTTGGAGATGCTTCTTTTACAGCTTTGCTTATCTTGATACAAGAACTTAATAACATCTTGATTTAGCTACACATTTAAATGTGCATCTAACTTCAAGCACAGAGTAGTCTTGAATAATTTCAGGAAAACTACTCTGTGCTTAAAATTAGATGCATATTTTAATGTGTATTGTCAATACACATTACCATCTCAGCTCAATTGACTCCAGAAGATGATTTTAAATCCTTTTCGCTGCTGTGGAGAATGAACTAAAAGCCAGAAGACCCTAAGAGGTTCTATGGCTTGTCTTACTGGAGTAAGCAGTCAGTGGTCTTACTGGAGTCAGATTTTATTAGACTACAGAGACTATTGTGTAAGATGAATGTGAGGAATATTTTTGTCTCACCATCTGTAAAATGGGGATACAAATGTTATCACCTTTCTTTGAAACGTCTTGAACTCTGCAAATTTAAAAAATCCCACATGAAGGCTTCAAAAGTATCTTTTTATAGGTAAGGTGGATGAAAAAATGAAATGGCAAAATTTCCATCGGCTATTTTTGTCTTTGCAGACAGTTTATGAGGTAGTCAAAACATTTCATCATTCAAAATACTCATAAGAAGTAATTCACATTTTTTTTTTCCCAAAATATATTCTGTTCCTTGTCTGTGTGCTGCAGATGTCAGCTCTGAGCGAACTCTCACATGCGGCGGGTATCTGGCCGCAGCGAAGGACAGGACGCTCTCAGCTATCCTACACACAGGGTTTGACTGTTCTCCCCATATGTCATGGTATTACAACCAGTATAGTCAATTCTGTTTGATAGCTGAGCATATAATATGAAGTAAAAGAAAATTGGTTAGGTATGTTGGACCTCAGACAGTTAAGACTTAAATGTAAGTCAGAGAACTTCAAAATCAATGAGAGTTTTTACAAGGCAACAATTCAGGAAAAGAGTTCACAGTGCCAAGACAGCTGTGTACTGGTAAAAATCCTAGCTGCTTCTTTGGAATAAAACATATACTGGAAATAATGCAATCAAGCAACTCCTCAAAATGAAAAATTACAGTAAAGCATCCTTAAAATAACAGAAGGCTTTGCCAGCAGTTCCAGGTTTGGTATTGGTAGTGTGCAAGATGCTGCATTTCTTCTGAGTAAGCTATTTACTGTCAATTCCCAAGAAAAAGAATATTGACCGGCATTGGACTTTCCCAGTGTCATAATGTTCAGCCAACATAAACAGTTCAGATCGAGTCATTGTTTGTCTCATTTCCAAGACAGTTTTCCAACTTATGCTAATTTGTTTAGAGAAAAGAATTGCATGGAGGAGGATGCCTATTTAGGCTTAGTATCAATGATTTTCCCCAGGCAAATAGAAGGAAAATCTTGATAGCAGAAACTTGCAACGTTTTAAATAGCTACCATAGAAAGACTGGCTCTGGAAGAGGAATTAAAAGGCTATTTTTTGGGCTGAAATTAGCTGGTTTTGACCTGGGTTTGGGATCAGAGAGGGGGGTGGGAGAAAGGAGACACATCTTCATGTTCTTCAGTCTGCTTGTTCATTCTTGGGGGAATCTGTCACACCCCTGGGGATGCTCTGATCCCGGCCAGCTGGAACAGCCTTCCGACGAGTCCTGCCAGCCCTGACTGTGAGAATGTCCTGAGCCTTTTTCAGCCATGCTCTCAGCCCTCCACTCTTCACAGGGCAAGGAAAAAGTGGCACAGGCCCAGCTCTGCTAGTTTTATACTGCACAAAGACACCTCTGTGAGAGAAGACTCTTGTTTTGGCTGCTTGCGACCATTTTACTCTGCTTGAAGGAGGGCTCTGCCCAAGTTCTTCAATTTTGCTACTGAACATTTCCTAAGCTGTTGAAAAAAACTCACAATAATAGTATTTGGAGAGCAGGGAGAGAAGAGGGGCAGAGCAAAGTAAACCCTTCTTATCCTTGCTGTGATTTAGAGCTGGCGATCTCTCTGCACACTAGGCAGCACGTCCCCACAGGAGTTGCAGAGACGAGTTAGGTGAGGATGAAAGTAAGATCGTATCTCCAACTTTCTGGATATGCTACTGTGCAGATCAGATAATCCGGTCATGCTAAAGGATGGCCCTTTCCAAGGGGGTGACTCCGCTTCAGTCTGTCTGGGGGAACCGTGCACCCAGTGAAGCAGGGATGCCTACACCACTACCCAACGCGACTGAAGGGAGAGAGGTGCATTAAGGCCCCTAAACAATTCAATGCCTCCCCCACCTCACAGACATAATCTTTACGCTGCTCTAATTCCAGCACCTATTTGGCCCTCAGCCCAGTCAAAGACTTGACCTCTTTCCAGACCCGAGAAATACATTTACATACACTGCAATGTGTCTGTGTATGTTATAAGACCTGCCATATAATTTTAGTGCCTCTCGTTTCAGTGAGGTCACGGGAGTATGGGCACTCTGAAAAAAAAAAATTAAATGCTAAGTATAAGGAGATGGAGTCAGATTTTTAAAGATGCTTACATAAAGATGCAGATAGGTGCCTCCTGGTTTTCTAAGCTGCTTTAGCCCCTAATTTCAGCTGACTGCAAACAGCTTTGAAAATCAGACTTTAGCAGCCTGAGTTGATTTTGCTGACTCGGAAATAAATCTCAATTGATTTCTGGAAGTGTGAGTGAGCAAAGAGAACCCTCAGCAGCCTTTGACTTCAGATGATGCTCAGTGCCCCAGAAATTAGGTCACTCAGTGCTCAGGAGGATCACAGAAAAATGCAGGCACAGAAAGAAGTGGGTAGTGTCTGCTGGGGTGACTTGGAAAAGCAAGAAGTTAGTCCCTGGCCAAATTGGCCAGGACTGTTCCCAGGGGACAGGTTCTGCCCCACCGCAGTCAATTGGACTTTGTCATTGACTCCCTGGAGTTAGTAATTTTGCCCAGGACTCTCTTTGCTGCCAGACAGCTGTCAAATCCACTGGGCATTTTTTTTTTTCTTTCTATTGAAATGCATAACATAGAGATGGGGTAGACAGTTATACCATTTGCAAAGGACAATGCTGAGGCAAAAAAAGACTTTTTTCCTGATATCTCACAGAACTGAATTCATTTTTCAAATACATGATTTCTCATCTTCAGCTTAGTTGCCAAGTCCTAAGGGCTGATAGGACTCAAAACAGCCTGAGAGAACTCACCTGTCTCTATTTTCTTAGATTTGCCGACAACTTATCAAATAGACATGAACTACACTCTTAAAGCGTACAGGGTGGCCTTTCAAGTCAGTCCAAGATCACAGGTCAACAAGAAGCCAAGAAACAAGCTCGACTAGGCTACAAGGCCTGAAAAACTAACAATATTGTTAACTTGGAAAATGGAAGCAATCATTGTCAGGCAGGACCTTTTCTGTGAGGCTTTGCTCCACCGTACCTCTGTACAAAAAACAGCTACAGGTGCTCCTGTGCTTTTGGCTCTTGCACACTGGGGAGATACCTCGTTCAGCTTTAAACAGTCTAACTTAAATACCAGAAGCAATCTAGCCGAAGCAGCATAGATCATAGGCTAGATTATTTTGTTTCTCCACAGCCCTCATGTCCCAGGTCTAACATTTATTTTTCTTACAAGTATAGAATTCCCCTTAATACATTTTTAATTAGCTCATTCATCCTCTGTGGTGTCGTTACCACAAGTCCACCACAGAGAAGGAAAGAGAAGGGTCAAGCTGGACAAATACAAATGACTCAGGATGTTCTGCTCATCATTGAATGAGTCACTATGTAGGGTGACATGGACATATCCAAAAGGGCATTCTGCAACCAGTGAGCATAGTACCAGACAGAGCATTTTCTAAACAGTTGAATTTGGCTATGGCCCACCAAGCTCAGAGGTGAACAGAAGTCTCATCATTCCTAAATTTCCTCCTTCGCTGTCTGCGTTGGTAAAGATGCTACCATTTCAGTTCTGTCTCCAATATATATTTTGATTCTATCTACTTTTCCAGGTGAAGTACTCATGGTTCTGGTTACAAGACATTGAAGGAACTAATGAATGACCATTTTGCAAGGCAATTGCTTGGAAAGGCATTCTGGCAAGCTTTTCTCCAGGGAATTGCCACAGAAAATTCAACGCTTCTTCCTGGTGTAGATCTTGTGGGAATATTTAATTTTTTTTAAGAGATGTTGGGGTTTTAATTCATAGAAATTTCTACATTTTTCAGCTTCTTTCCAAGCTTTTCAGGCCATTTCCAACTTTCCCACAAGAAAGAAAAGGAAGCCACCATAATGAAGCGGGAGAAAATCACAGCCTACCTCATTGCTGGAGAAGAGGTACCAAGGCTTGGGTTTCATCTCTCCTCCCTTTGCCCTCTCCTATCTCTAGCCTGTCCCCACCCCCAAGAGAAGGAAGATGGTTCTAGCTGCTCGAGGTAATAAAGTAAGGCCTGGGAGGAAATGTTGTCTTTTGGGAAAACGCAAAATTGTGTGACTGCATTAAAGTCAACACTATTTATCTTCACCTCTTGTCCTAAGGGACGACAAAGGGACACAACTGTTAGACCCAGCCCCTCTGTGCAGCTGCAATGCAAAGAGGGCAGGGACTGGTACTTTCAAGTGTCAGACCTTTTGTGCCCAACTACTAGTTTATGAGGCTGATGTCAAGCATCTCACTCAATGAAGCCTTTGTCCTAGGTGTATAGGGCAGGACAGTGGAAAAACTACCCTGTCTTATATCCCAGGCTCATCCATCTTCAGCTCACCCGGTTGCTCCATTTTTTTTTTTTCAGGCTACCCATTGCATTGCTAGTAAGGATTCCCCCCTCCCGGGTTAATGTACTGGAAAATTGCTCTGCATGTTTATGTGGGGGTCCCTTCCAACTGAAAGAGAAAAGGAAAGAGGAAAAAAGACTATTTGGAAAGAAGAATATTTTTCCCACTGAACTCACAGGGCAGACCCCAGCTTGTGGGTTCTGACCCTGATTAAGAGAATTTCAATGACCTGCTAGGAGGTTTATTGTGAAGTCTGGCAGAATGCACTTCCGAATGAAATTTTTTATTATTTATAATCACAAAGGTGGATTTGAATGGTCTACATTCCTCTCCTTCACCAGCCTCACTCCGAGACCCCAACTTTAAACCACCCCAGATCACCTAGATCCAGTTGGCTTCAGTTCTCCTCCAGTTCCTGGACCTTAACCAGGTTCTCTGTTTTGAACCAGTCCCTTTTTTTAAAAAAAATTTATACAGTTAAAACTGGATTGCACAATACAAATTTAACTGTTGTTGACTTTGGACCCAAGGATAGGGCAACACAAGTGATAGCACGATATGAGATAACTTGTAGCTGCTGCTGGATAAAAATAGCCAAAATAAATGCCTACAAACAAAAAGTTTCCAGCATTGAGGCTGTTTTTAGCTGAAATAAAACTTTACATGGTCCCTGGGGTCTGAGCTGAGACTGACTTTGGACAGAAGTGAAATACCACAAATGTCACAAACAGTGTCTGTAAACAAGCTAAAAATCAACAGTCCTATTTTCCCAGGTCCAGAGAAGTAGCCGCTTGCTGTATGTTCATAGATACTCATAGTCATGGATTGAACATCACAAGTGACTAGGATAAAGCCGGGTACTAAAAGGAACTTCTTAATGAATTGAAAATGCTCAACGCATAATGTTAATGCTCAGGTGCTTTTCTGCTCCCATTAAATGGGGTAGTAATTTTTGTCTCTTGTTCAATGAGATAAACACAATAAACAAAATCTTTAATCTAAATCTGTCTCCTCAAAGCTTCTGGTACGGGGAAAAATATCCACAACTGTCTATTCATCCTTCTTTCAGCAACACTGCATCCTGTTACTCGAGAACCAAACTCCTTCTAGTTAGTATGAAAAAAGAAAGAAGACTTTTATAAGTAAAAGTTCTTTAAAACACCTTTCTCAGGTTCCGTATATTTGGAAGATCTTTCCAGTTCTGGGCTTATAGTTCATAAAGCGATGTCATTTCTAGTTAGTGCTTCTCAAAATTAATTTCAAATGCGGCTGTGAGGGGACATTAACTCCTCCTTTGTATAATAAGGAATTTCCATACATGGAGTTTTCTGGTACAGCCAGTAGTCACAAAAGCTACCACAGAAGTTAGAGTGAGGTCCTACCCTTTTTGTAAGCTTCTGGTTACATCTTGACATTAGCTCTTTCATTACTAAATATAGATGCAGGCAGGGACCAGGCATTTGCTCCAGATGTTTATGACTGATGGTGTGCTCAGACCAGGGGGTGGACTGAGCCTCACCTCCCAGAGCAAGGGTTTCCACCCTTCCTATTCTCCTTTCTAGGAGTCAAATGACGTCAAACACCTCGTGACCTCAAATCCTGACCAAACCGTTGGCATGGTTGACCTGTTTATTTGGGTAAAGCATGAAAGAATTTCAGCAAAACTGACAAACCAGGCTCAGATAAGGGGAAACCTTCAAGTCAAACACAAACGTTAATATGAACACCCCTAATCTCCCAGTTTGTCCCCTTCCGTAGGCAAAGGTCAGGAACATTTGGTCCCCACAGACCCTTAACAAGCAGATGTTACTGTAACATGCCCAGGGAATCAAGCATAAATACGACCCCTGACCCCAGTTGTCAGCTGATCCGCTGAGACTCTTAGAAATATACTCTTAACTTTTATAAATTCCCACTTTTTCCCACCATCCCACTCCATTCTTTCCATCCCCTCTCCCTTGTGTCTCCCAGACCCGTAGCTGCCGAGCGGCGCTTGCACAGTTGCTCGTGGCCTGACCCCTCTCTTCACCCAGGTCAAAGGCCCGAGACCCAGGGCAGGACTCTTTTCTTGCTAAAGGCCAGCTGATGAATCATTCCCAACTTGAAGGGAACAGAGGAGAGGGGAGGAGTTTCTCTCTCAAAAGGCCCTCAAACAACTGTGGCCTATATATCAGCATTTACACTATTCTGACACTCTCAAAAATTCACTTTCCTTTCTGGGAACGACAACAAAAAGTGAAGGGGGAAGGGATGGAGGAGCTGAGAGGCACTGCCCGGACGGCCCGGGGAAACGCCAGAACCCTGTCCTGATGGCAGCAAAGGGGGATCTCCCTTTGTTTGAAGGGAGATGCTAACGCGAGCATCGTTCAATTCAAAAAACGCTCCTGTTGAATAGGAAAGAGTGGGAGGAAGGAAAAGGGGGTTTCCAAGGAAAGTTTGGACAAGCTGCACCGGGCAACTGTGGACCAGGTCCTGTCGGACAGGGCAGCTTCGTCCGGCAGTGGGAGCTGTCAGTGTTTCTCAGCACTCATGAGACAGCTTCTTCTCCTTCCGCTCAGCCCCATGTGGCGTTCAATTTTTTGCCTGTAACATCTTACCTCTCCCTCTGCCAGATGATCCACTGCAGACCTGCAGAGTTCATCTGCGCAAAAATGTTTCGGTTCTGGACTGTGTCACATCATCTACCAAGGAGGGACTGTCTCATTCTAAATTAGCTGCAGGAATCACGAAAACCAAACCCAGACCCCTTCCAGCTCCGCCGAGACATTGCTTCGGCTTTCCAGTGTATCCACCTCGGCATGTGTGACTCAGGCCGGCAAGCATCTGGAGACCGCAGGAGGAGGGATGCGTAACGCTCCCTAGACGTTGTTTATTTTTGTTTGATTCCCTTCACCTTTATAAAATCGCAAAGACATTTTTGGCATCACACCAGGCTCTGATTTGAAGTGGGGATTTCCCTGCGTGGTTCGCATTCCCTCTCCGGACACTGTTAAACAATAACTGCAGGGGATGGCTTTTACCCCTCACTAACATGGATGCTTGGGCGGACGTGGCTGTGGCCTGCACCAAAACACGTGTTTCCACCGCACCTCGGCAGTGGCTGCCTTCTCAGCTGGCCTTTTTCTTGCTCCCACTCAGTTATTTTATCCTAACAACATATAAAATAACGTGGGTCTTCCTTTATTAGCACCAGAAAGATTTAAACTGTTAGTTTCCCTTCTTCAAAACCAGGTCCTGGTCCAAAGAGAGGGAAGGGGGAGGGGGATCTCCCTGCTCCCAGTGCGGTTTGGGATTTTGCTCAGCCTCGTTTTCTATTTCTCTTTATCTTAAATGCATGCCATTATTTTGTCTACAGCTGCTCTTTTTAAAGTATTTTATTGTGCAAGGTGATCACTTTAATATGTTATGAATGTTAAAATATCACACAGAGCATTATCCAGATCTCTTTCCTGAGAATTTCGGCCGGACATATGTGTGTCAATAACAAGTTTCAGATATTCTCCACCACACGTTTGATTGCCTCCCGACTGAGTTATGGACATGGCACCATCTCGGATGTTACTTTACTTTCTGAAGTAAAATCGTGTATTTGGTTTTGGTTTCTTTGTTCAGTTGGATGTCATTAGAGTTTCCCATTCTTTGGGGTAGAATCTGTCTTTTAACCCACTCCTTGAACTGGTTTTACTGGCTTGCTGGGTATCAATGGTAATATGGGGCTTGCTTACAATAACCCATCAGTTATTATATACCTATCGCATCCATTTTAAGATAGAAAAAGAATTCTTGCTCGTGTTGCAGAGGGTTGGCCTATTTTATTGATTTTTTTTTATTGATGTACATGTGTACTAGGGTAAGAGGTTTGAGAAAGGATGTGACCTGCATGCATTGAATGTAGAAAGGAGCTTAAAATTTAAAAATACACATTAGTGTGGCTGGGTGATGTATTCTGTAAAGCAAAGTCATGAATTAAAAGTCTATCTAGTGTGGACAAGTAAGAAACATGGGTTTGTTCACACAAAGACATTGCATCCTGGTTCCAGAAAAGTCAGTGAGAATTTTGCCATTAACTTTAAATGGAACTAAGGCTTCACCTCCAAGCTTTTAATCAAAAAGTGTGAGCTAGCATGTTCAAACAATGCCTTCAAATCCTAGTCAAGACAAAGTCTAAGACTCTGACAGGAAAGAAGGACCTTATTCAAAAGCTTTTCATCCAATCTCCTGGTTACCGTAGGGATGGCTCCAAGCCCCAGTTCTGCCCTCCTGAGCTGCTGGCCATGCACAGTGTTTTCCCTCATCAATACCATTTCTTTTAGTTTATCCTGTAGTGGCCTTGCAAGAAGAGAGTACATCTGCATGAACCAAAAGCTCAGTTACTGTTGTAGTTTCTCCTTGGGACATAGCAAAGCTCTTTTCTGCATCTTCCAACTTGTGCAAAATTCAGCAATGTATTTCTTCTCTCTGCTGCAAAGATTACACTTACTGTGGGTGCCTCCAAAAGTACATTTACCTTCAACTGGTCTCTCTTGATATGCAAGCCCTGATGGTTATCCTTGAGAAGACCCTATTTTGTCCAGATAGGTGCCTATGCTTATATGTAAACCATCTAATAAGGATCCCATCATCATATACTAGATCAGCAAATGATTTATACTTCAGATCTTTGCCCTTCATCATAAATGGAGAAATAAAACAAGCATTTAGGGGAATACAGTAAGCAGACTAGGGGAGAATTAGGCCTCAGCATGGTCAAAAATAATTTGTATGCATAAACATCAGAAAGAGAATGGAAATCTAGGAGTTCAGTGTACTGGAGATTATTTTCTGGTAGTCTGACTTTGAAATCTCAGTAGAAATGAATTTTCCCAAGTCTCATTAGCCCTCCAGGGGCATTTTATCACTTTATAAAATCTTCAGACGATCCAGTAGAATTTGCTTTCCTGGGACTGATTTAGTCTGTGCTGGGTCCAGCCCATGATGTAATGTAGAAATCATGCATACAGCCATAATGGACAGAGAATCCACAAAAGTACCCACAGCATTTCCGTACACATAACTCACAATTTAGATCAAGACAGGAAATGTTTTTCCCATCCCATGTGTAAAACTGACATTTAAAAAAATGTTCCTATCTCAAATCAAGATGGAAAGATTAAATAGCCAATATTTTTAGACACCAAATTCCACACATGCACCAAGGAAAAGAGGATTAGATTGCTTGAAGCATTTTCATTCCAAATGGTTTAATTTCTTCTCTAACTCTGTATTTTCTTCCACACAAGCTTCCCTTAACTTAACTTACATTGCAAACAAAACAACAGATTTTGGTCCAGGCAATGGAAGAATTTTTAGAAAGTGTTGAAGTGGAGTAGTTTACCAGTTTCATCAACCCTTTTCTTTGCACAATTTGGCATCTCAGAGAAAGAGCACTGTTCAATGGAAGAGGATTTGCTGACAAACCTCTGATCGCCTCCACTGCAGTTACATTATTTAGGTTCAGAAGCACTTCTAAGTACTTTTGCTGGTTTATGCACGTCTCTGCATACCTATGAACCTGTAGGGAACTCATTGAAGAACTGGTACGTTTGTCCTAGGTGGCTCCCTGTAGCATGACACAAGGCAGCATGACACTAAGGTGTTCGGAAAATGTCATTTGTGAACACTGTCTGATTCTCCAGATCTGCTCCAGCAGACAAAGGTGGTGTAAGCCACAACTTTGAGAATTATCCCAAAGTAAGTGGATGGAGCGCAACAGATCTTCTACATGTAATGATTTAAACCAGCTGAGATCCATGTCCTGTGGACTCTCCCCTTGCCACAAGTCAGTCTTTGGAAATCAGAATCCTCCCATCAGTATAATTTCTTACCATAACATGGTTTCAAACTTTGTTTCTGCTTTTTTCTTTAAGTTACTTTTTGCAACACAGTCCCCAAGGTCTGATTTATTTATTTTGCCCAAATCTCATGCCTAGCCCACTTTTATTAACTGACAAACCATTAAATCAGATTGAACAAAGCTGCTAAGGAACTACATCTTTTTTCCTACAGATTAAAAAACACTTATGGGAAAATAAAAGCTGCGTGTATTTCAAGTTTCCAAATTTTTGCAGACTTCTGGAGTTTTCTCCCATCTACGTTTACTTACCCTTTTTCAGATTTCTAACCTCAGTTACTACCATGCTACACAAATAGCAGGGGTCAAGGCTGAGGGCAGAAGCCTAACAGGTGAAAGGTTGAATAACTTGAAAGTAAGAAATTGCCGTTTTCAAGGAAGAAGCTTAACAGGTTTGGGACTTCTCAAACACTCACAAGCTGTTGTTCCCTACTTATTTGGCCAGGTCAGTGCTGACAGGACGTTTTTGAGGGTCACATATTTTTTCTTTCATTGGCTTTTTACACTATCTAATTTTGTCCTTGCCCTTGTAAAACTTTATCTTTCTACTTAGGCATATCACTCTCTTCTTCCTTGGTTGTTTGTCCTTCCTTTTTTTTGGGGGGGAGGAGGGGGTTGTTCCTCTGTTTGCCTTCTTTGCCTTGTATATATGTGTGAAAGATAAAAGTGGAAGCGTTTGGAGCTATGCAGTATCTAACATACTGGTGCCCCCGTCCACCTGTACTGGCAGAAGCAACAATATAGAGCATACTGATACTGACTTTTAAAATTTGTTCTGTGTCCTTGGAAAAAATCTTCCCTTAGCTTCATCATTTAGACAGTTTTTGATGCTGATTCCAACAGAAAGAATAAAGCAAGTTTTTCCCCATTTTGGATATGTTAACTGTGAGAAAATGCTGTCACTTTCTACCTAAACAAGGAGCCATTTTGTCCTCTGTATGGCTCTGTCTTTGTTGTGTTTCCTTTCATTTTTTAATAAAATGGGAAAAAGATTAATTCCAACTGTAAAGGATACGGAGAGTTCTGAATTATTTCTATAACTGTTATAGATCCTGCAGCTGACCTGGTTAGTTTTTTGGGGTTTTTTTATTCTGAGGCAATTGCACAAAAAGCTAAACAGATAGAGTTAAGGTAAACGCAGCAAAAATACAAAAATTTCCCAAAAGGACCTCATAAAGTTGGGAAAAAGCTGGTTCCACCTATGTCAGTAGGATTGGGGTAGGGTTTTTTGTCTTCCGGGACCAGAACTGTTGTCAAGGAGACATTTGTCTGTTGAAGTCCTTTACCCAGAAAGGAAGGAGCTGTGAAGCCATAGTGGCTGAAGACAGATAGATATTGAGGCAAGGTTGCTTGCGGTTGCTTTTGGTTCCAAGATATCCAAGGAAAATTTCCATGTGCAAGCGTCCCTTTTTCATTTTGTTTTTCCCTATGACATGCTCATTGCCTAAAAATCATATTTAGACACCTACAAGGGATGGAGACAGTCCGGCTATTCCTACCAGGACCATAGTAAGTAAATGGAGCTCAAAGCTAATGACCAAGTCAAAAAGCTCCTACGTGAGGTCCAGAGCTTATTCTCAGGAAGAAACTACCAAGAGACCATAGGAGACACGGGGCCGAGCACACCCTGTGCTTGACCCCTGGAAAACTGTCAAGGAGCGTCAAATACGAAGTATCCCAAGCATCTAGAAAATGCAGTCACTGGAGCCCCAGCTCACTTGCAGTGAACGTCCACAGGAATTTCTCTCCTGGCTTTGCTAAAAAGTTAGTTCTGACCCTGTAGCAGGAGAGGTGGGTCCCCTCGGTCTCAAAAGTGGCTGCTTTATGATGAGAGGGCCTCATGGGTTGCAGGGATCAGCATCCAGTCCTAGGCCTGAAGCCCAACTTGCCATCTGGGTGATTTCACAGCACTTGAGAAGGATCACTGTCTTATTCCCTCCCTTCATTTTTTTTCTCCGCCCCGCCCCACCCTCCCCCCCGTTAATTGCTAAAGTTTTCATTTTACAGTAGCTGGAAAGAAAACATTCACAGAATAAGAAAACTTCCTTGTGCCACAGAACAACATTACCACAGAGGAACTACAGCTTAAACTGTGCTTCTCCGTGTTCAGGATATGTACTTTGACCATAGGCCATTCATCATGCGTTGCAGCTATTGCCAGTGGTTAGACCACAGACATCCAATTGCTCAGAATTAGCTCCATGACATTCTCTGGTTAAGTTAGTGCACATGGCAAAATGCCTCATATACTTATGGTTAAACTTTAAATGTAACCCTCAAAAAGTCCTTTCTGCAGGGCTTCTTAGTGCTATCTCCTACAGTTAGCTACTAATTCCTCCTTTAAGCACGTGAACATGGTTGTTACCAGCATCTTTTTTCCTGGTCTGATAGAATTAGAAATGTAAGCGCTTGGAACAACTAGAGGAGTAGGCTCAGCCCTGATGGAAATGTAAGGGCTGGAGAGCTGTGATCATGTTACGGGACAGACAGTACGTGCTGTTTTGACTGACCCTGGAGTGGACGGGCCACATACATTCAAGGTACCTTTGCCCTACCAGTAAATTCAAATGTGATCATTGCAAACAGCAGAAGCATCCTTCAAGGCTATAAGAAGCACCTCCGTTACAGAATCACAGAACCACAGAATCTTTTGGTTGGAAAAGACCTTTAAGATCATTTACAGTAAAGACAGATGAATATAGAGCTGTGTTTTTATGAACCCTACAACAAACGCTACTGTGGCCATGGGGTATCTTTCAAATGGGAAGGCAAGCGCAGAGATCGCAGTGAACTCACTTCTGAGCCACAGAAATCCCTCTGCTTTGGCTGCAGTTGTTTCATGAGTAATAAACCCTCTTACAACAGTGAAACCCTCGTCACAGCATCTCTGTATGAAACCAGCCCAAGACATGCTTTGTGCTCCAGAAAAGCTGGTCTACAGTCAGACACTGGACTGAAATTCAAGTTTTCAGCGTAATCCCAGTTTGGTGAGGGTCTGTGTGTACAATTATAATAAAAAAACCCACAATGATACTAATATCCCCAGCACCCTGTTGGGAAATCAAACACAGATCCTAAGATTAACTACGACTACATGGAGCAAAAAGCAAAGGAGAGGGCATGGGATGGGGCGAGAAATTTGAACGCTTTATGTTTCACATTCCGCTGACCTAAAAGACCTGATTCAGCTCTGGTGAAGGGAAAGATGTTGCACCAGACAAGAATTTGGCCAAGAGCATGGTTTTTTTTTTTTTCCAAATCCCTTAAATGGCTAAAACTATCCCATATGCTGCAAAGAGTGAAGAGAAACCATATTAATGTATTTTCAATTTCACCCAAGTATTAATATTCATTGCACTGCCTTTTTTCTGTTAAGTGAAATTTCAGGTATGTGAAATTACCTTGCCTCACAAAATTCCCTTACTTTCACAACACTAATTATAAGTAATTACTTGTGCTGTTCCTTTAAGAATAAGAACATTATCAGCCAGCCCACCTCAGGGAATAAATATGCATCTCACTTTGATGAAATTTGCACACAATACAGGTCAGGTAGTTAATGAAGCCATAAACCATAATATGTCTGAGGCACTAAACATCACCTTATTCATTTGGCCTTGGTGTTTAAGAGAGCAAGAGATGTTTATTGCCATGAGACACCCTCCTCGCCTTTAGGATCACCGTTCATAGCCAGCTCTTTGTAAATAAACATATAACCTTTGCAATGGTAATTTAAGACTGTGCAGTAAAGAAGATGCAGTGAGTGCATGGAGAGTGGAAGAGAAGATAAAAAACCTCATGAATAAAGTCGAAGGCTGCAGGCTAAGGTGTTTATTAAGTCCCAAGCTGTTTTTTTTCCTCCACTTTTCCTCTCTACTGAAATAAAAACAATGATTGCTATGATGCTCTAAAATTAGAGCACATTTGTCGTTTTTAAAAACAGCTAACAACTGAACTTCAACCATGCAACAGCATAATAGGTGTAGAAAATAGATCTGCCCCGGGCCTAGCCTCTTCTGTTGTGTAATCAGCCAGTGAGAAAGCAGGAGATCAGCCCAGATAATGTCAGTTTTCCACTCTAGAGTGGCGAAGGTATAAAAGGTATACATTAAAATGCATCGGTGAAACGCTACAGTCCGCCAGGCCGACTTCCCGGGACAGAGCGCCGTGCAGAGAGGGTTAACTTCCCAGCCACGGAGCCGTGTCTTTAGTACGTGTCACAAACAAAATCCCTACGTTAAAATGAATAAAAGACTGAATCATAAAAAGAAGACTTCACATTTCAGCCCCAGGATCTCAAAGCGTTTTGCAAGGAGGCATGAATTAAACCTTCCAGTGCTCTGAAAGGTAGTGAAAGAAGATAACTCCGTCTGTTTTATGGCTAGGAAACCGATACATGGGGCCCTGACCAAGGTCACGTAGCAAGTATGAGACAGATAATAGTTAGATCTCCTGATTTCTGCTCCTGTGTTTATTCTCCCTTCTCATGCTCCGAAAAATGATGTGATAGCTTTCTCAAAAATTCTCATAATTCTCATTGATCACTCTCTACTATTTCTACAGCAGAAAAGGCAATGGTCTCCATGCTTGCATGCCAGAGAGGTTCCACAAATGCTGCAAATCATCAGTTCTACCTGTGCCCACCAAACCATGATGAAATCACATGCCTTCTAGGTCTTGCTAAACAATCTGCAAAGAACAGGGCTGATCTTTTAACTCCACAAACACCACGAGTACTGACCCATCATTGCATTGCCTGAAACAGTGCACGCAAACACACAGCCGTATACACTCGCAGTTTGTGACTCTTAATTGCTCGTTACTATCTGTGATGGGAGGACCGTTTGATGGTTGGAGATGTTCAGCAGTATGATGGCGTGGATTCTTCAGTGCAATCAGCTTGTTTAATCACAAGGGCTTTTAAGCTAACTTTATTTCCCTCAATTACTATTTTTGTTACCAGTTCACTTCTCATGACAACATAGAGAAACCTCAAGGCTGTTCTATTTGTCTGTGCTTGGGCTAGGACCTTAAGCTGCCTTAAAAATCAGCTGATGGCAAACATTGGGAATAGGCTATCACCCCCTTCCTCTTCACCTGGCTACACTATGCTCAGTGAGGTCTATCATCATCACTTCTACAACGGCACATGAATCAGACATTGCCATACCACGGGATGTTACAAGTGACTTATTGAGAAAAATCAATAACTACTTTGCATTGGTATCACAGAGTAAACAGTTGACATATTCTGGGGAATATATGCTAATCTTGTCCCTTTCAAATATTGATGTGGTTTGCAGTCGTACCTCCAGACGACTTCTACACCCCGCTGCATCCACAGCAGCCGGTGTATGTAGGTTAGAGTATGAATTCGCTCTGCTGTGACTGGCTGCTAACAAGGAAAGTGGGTAGATCCAATAATAAATACACTATAATGACATAATAAAAGTTTGGGAAATTGCAGGAGTCATGTTTCTCATTCAGAAGCAAACTTAAAATAAACTTGAAAGCCTGCAAACATCACAATTTTTGTCTGATGAAAAAGTCCCGACTGAACAGCTGAGTGAAATGACTTTGCAAGAGTATATGAAAGACATACCACAGGCAAATTGAGATACAAAGTTTGGGTTTTTTGATCCCAGAGAGAGAGAATAATGTGTCCCTCCATTTATCCATGAACTCTGCAGCTGGCAGGGGCTGCGTTCTGTTAGTAATTACCGTGAACAGATGAGGGAAGATTTTTTTTTTTCCCCCTTTTATTTTGACCTGCAGTTAAAGAAAATTTGCTTGTTTTATTTTAGGTTTAAAAATGATGAGGCAGCATCAACCTGCGTTTCACCCCAGAGCTGTTGATTTTCCCCTGTCTTCTCCCCCTCCCTTCCTTTCTTCCTCCTCCCACCCCCCAGCATCTTAATTTATTTCAGACTATGAGTGTGCAGATTCCCAATTTAGTGAGAACAGTTTGCTGCCAAGGCCCTTCGGGGGCTTTCGCTGCAGTTTATTTTCTTAACTACAAGCTTCAGGTTGTTTTGTGTGTGCGAGTGGTGGGGAAGGAAGGAGGGAACTGCATTCCTTCCTCCAGATTTACAACATGAAAAGTTCAGATTTGCTTTTAGCCGAGTAAGTTCTGTCCTTCCTTGTCCTGCTCTGTATTTTGTTGCTGCCTTCCTCCAGCAAACACCCAGCTGGCAGCCTCGGTGGCTCACGGAGTAAAAACATTAGATACTTTTCTTGCTGAAATGGTTATTTCCCTCTGCTCCCTCTTTTTCCCTGTGTGAAATAACTGCTCACAGAAGTGTGACAGGGACAGCACCGGGTTCGTGCCTGCTTTTGCACAGCCACACTGGGAATATCTTTGATTAGATGAATTTTCCGCCCCTGCAAGGTGGGATACCATGGGAGCCCTGCCTGGGTCCTTGGTGGGTGGGACCACAGGTGCACCCAAAGGAGCACGCTGGAACTGCTCAAACATCCTTGGTTTTAGCAGCAAACCTAGCAAAAAATCCAATTTATTGAACACCTGATGTGCCACCAAGCTACTGAGCATCTTGAGCTCCCTTTTACCTAACAGGAATTTTCTCGGGGCAAAAATAATGTTTTGGCCAGTTGGCCAGGATTTCTGAAGCACAGAGCTGGAGCAAGGGGTGAACCAGGCAAAGACCCCCAGTGCCCAGGGGGTCCCCACGACGTCCTGTGGCTGTGGCTGCCAGGGTCTGGCTGGCAGCGGGCTGCAGTGGCACCCGGCATGTGCACCCCATTAGCCCCAAGGATTTCCCGGGCGGAAACACAAGAGGCCTTGCCTCGCTCCAAGTTTTAAAAAATGTTGGTTGCTGTTCAATTGGGAGTAAAGCCAAAAGGATAACAAAAAACAAACCTGTTTCCTGCAAACTGGGAAGCCTGTGTTGTGGCCGGTTGTAGCAGCCTGCTGCCTTCCAGCCAGGGGACAACGCTGGAGAGGGACAAAAGGTCCCCTTGGGTGATCGTCCCTGCTCATAGGAGCTATGCCACGTCTCCTGCTCCAGCGAGCACAGGAGAAAGCTCACACAGCCTTTTCTCTTTGCATTGCCTTCTCCACAGCCCACCCCAGCAGCAATTATTCCTGGATGTGCTCTACTTCTGGGGTCCCTGGTGGCACGTCCCCCGCAAAGCGGGCATGGAAAAGGTGAAAAGCGAAGGAGCCTGTCACGATAACTGATAACACCGCAAAGGTATCAAACACTCGACCCAAACCTAGATCGATCCTTAGAGGACTACGCATATTTGATTTCAAGCTGTTGAACAATCAGAAACAAATAGTAAGTGCAGGAAACCCCGGCATGTTATCAACAGTCCTTGAGCAATAATAATATAAGGTTCATTTCACGGAGGAAATTATTTAATGCAAACTATTCACTCAACTCCAAACACAGGACGGCAATATAAGAAGAATCTGAAAGTAGCTTTATTTTTACAAAAAAAAATAATCCTGGGCAGGTTTTCTTTAGGGAAAGCAAAGCTTTCCTCCCATTAGCCCACTTCCTGCCATTCCACAGTGTGATTGTGTGGTGGGAATATACCCAAATTTATTTTTATGCAGATTACAGTAGTCTCATATTTCCTTAATACAGTTTCATAGCTGATTTCCTTTGCCCATGTTAGCTGAAAACTGTTTAACATATGCCTCACAACCAGCTATTGTCAGGCTCAGCCTAGCTTAGGGACTCTTCTTTTTCTCTTTTTTTTTTTTTTAAGATGGAAGGTGGGGGTAGCGGTTGTTGCAGAATATTTTTGTCATGCTGTTTCAACTGATGAGCTTAGAAGTTATATAAGAGTATTTTGCACATTCCACATACACGGTGGGCTTTTAGTTGTCCCCTTCCTCCTTTCATTTAGTTACTGCCCCATGATTGTCCAGCGCTTCAGATGGTTGCAAGGAATCTGTTTTATTCTGTCCCTGGTTCCAAATAGCTGTGGTCAAAATAAAAGGGACTTTCGCGAGGCTGGTCCAGTAAACCGTGACTGGGACTTTTAGCTCCTGTGGATGCAATCTTCAGCACAGCACCTGGCCACTGCGCTGGTCAAAACCGTTCCTGCAAGGTCGCCTCCTCTGCTACGTGGGATCACAGGAGAAGAAGTGGAAGAGTTGAACACAAATAGCAGGGAGGCAAGTGTCACCTATGACAAACCGCCTCTCCTTCGTGCCCAGCGGCATCGCCGCTCTAAGACTAAGTATGCCACAGGACTCTGGTAAGAGGTCCTACGTGACCTGGTCTCTGTCACCTCAGAGGAAAAAACATTAGGAGAGGTTGTGTCGGAGGGAAAAGGAGACAGACAGCAGATCACACTGGGAAAGGGAAAATTCTAGCCCAGAATAATGGAGGGACCAGATCAAACAGAGAAAAAACCACTCATGTGCCATCTGCAAGTCCTTTGTGGTCAAGTCATGGAACAGTGGGACACAAAACAGGAGAGAGATGAGAGAAAGAGATATTTTCTGCATTTCCCCTCCTTCTAGCGCAATGTATATTGGATCAGTTCACCCAGTTTTTCTAACTCAGGGAACAGATGGTGTCATATTTGAATATAAAATGAGTTTTCATTTGCTTTGCCATAAAAGAAAAAAAAAAACACAAACAAACAAGAAAAAAAAGAGCTCACCCAAAAATGATGCTATAGTTTTTTTTACAGACCTGTGGTCTCAGTTACAAGCTGAGCTTGTTTCAGTTCCCGGATCTAATTTGTGGTCTATTATGGTCCTTTTATGCCTGCAGATGTACAAAATGAAAAAAAGTCCCTTCTACAAATGGAAATACTTTTCTACTTAGACAATGTTCATGTTTTGGGGAAAAGTGAAAAACTGTTTAACCACATTTGGCAGCAAAATTCCAACTGTACAGGCACAGAGTTTGCTGTTGTTGCTCTGTGCTGTGTAGCTTTGAATTCAATTAGAATTCAAACCCACTCCTTTTTTTAAGGTTCTGTTATGTTATAGGAAACAGCTTCCGAAATGAATAGTTTTCTCATGGTACATCTTGTCAGGACCTATAAGAAGGACTAAGAAAACACAGAGGAGAACCTCTTCATATGGCAATCCCAGGACAAAGATGAACATACCAGATTAAACAACATAGGATTTTAAGAGATGAATGGGCTGTGGCTGCTGTTCTTCTTTTCCAAGGTGTGAGTTTCATCCCTGGTGAGCTGAAATAAGGGATCTGATTAAACACTCCCGTTGTATGGCAGTGCGACTTTGTAATGTCATCGTGGTAATCGGTGGAGTTAGACAGCCATAAAAGTAAACTCCTGTAGCAAGAGAGGAAGCCAACAGGTCAGATGAACAATCAAGACCTTTTTCTGAGTCTATCTGCAGTCTTTCACTTGCATCACTTTTCCCCTGCTATGATGCTTATAAAAGTTTTGGGCTGTTTGCAGGTGCCAAAATATTCTCAGAATAAATTTGCACTGAATTTGAGACAAGCTGACTGAAGACCTCTCCTGAGTCCCTTATTTTCTCAAATTCCACAATTACGATGTTATTGCAAGTAGAGCCTTTTTTTCCTCTTTAATTTACACTCTGCTGGCTTACATATTACCCTCCAGCACATCTATAAAAGACCTTGGTTGCTGAGGTGGGGCAGGAATTGAGTGGTTTAGGATTTGGTAAAGGGATTAAGGAGTCTTTCATTTCTAGGTCACTAGTTCAAGACTGTCATGACTGTAGGCTGTCTACTGACCTGTGAGAAATATATTGGTGGATGTCGCTTATTCCCTATCAAAAAATCACCACCACATTTGGCATTGATTTGACTTTATAACAGAGTAGGATTGGTATGCATTAATCAGAAATGGGAGCATGTTGCAAAGCTCAGATCAGGATGTGAAATCTCCCAAGGTTTGAGAATGGATGTGTTTGGGGTTCTGGTTTGACTTCTCCAAGCAAAAAGTCAAGCAGTGAAATGTGGGTTTCAAATTGTCTAGTAATTTAGAGTTGTTAAGAGCCAAGTCCTACTTTTAATTTTAGCTGTGCTGTTTCCTTATGAAAAGCAGTTTCTTTCTCTACTTCTCACCTGTCAAACTGCAAAAAAGCTCCCAGTAAAATACCTTTTTTCTTATTTAGCTTCCAGAGATCCCTGAAGACAGAAAGAAAGGAAAACATAGAAATTAGGAGATTATTAATGACTCAATCAACTACGAATCTCAGAGGTAAAAGGGAACCGTTATCACTTCTGGTATATTTTAGCTAAACATCGGAAGAAATACCAGGAGTTTGAAGCTTTGAGTTCATTCAAATTAAAAGAAGAAGAACAATATTCCCCAAAGAAATTCAAAGATTAGACCTTCAAATAGGTTTTCTTTAACACCTTAGACAGGAAGTTTCCCTACCTTCTCTTTTTCTCCTACAGACACCACACTCTTCACCAGGCTCTTTGACCTTAATGGGTTGCTATCTGCTGATTTGGAGTCTCAGTCCCAGCAGTGGGTTCATAATAAGAATCAGCTGAAGAAAGGCTGCTTCCCTACCTTCCAACGATTACGCCTTTTAAACCATCAAGCTACACGTTGCTTCTGCCAGCTCTCCGAAAGATGTCAAATCGAGTGAAAATTCAAAAAGCAGAAAGCTCATTGAAAGTACAAACTCAGCTGAAGTGTTAAAATGCAGCATTATCTCTGGTTGGGAGGCAGCTTTCATAAACGGCACTGAAAAGCAATCAAATTAGAAGATAAATACAACCTGGAAACAGCAGGAAAAGTTATACCGAACATAAATCTGCTTGCGATAATTTTAATTAAAACTGAATGTGATACAGTGCTCAATATGATATTTCCTTCATTCCCGTTTATTATTGGGATTACATTTGTATATTCTGCTCAGCTGTAGGCCTGCACCATCAAGTCCAAGGGAGTTCAGAAACAGGGAGGCCAAAACAAAGGCTAAAAGAAAGCAGGCAAGCGAAAAATATTTTAAAAGAAGAGGAAGAAGCCCAGTTGCTTTTGTAAGCCTTCACCTCTCGCAGCCTCCAGCATGCTGTGGTGACCACATGTTCCGTACCTGACCAGATTTTGATTGGGGACCTATTAGCTCTGGCGAATTTTCTTCTTTGAAGTTCGAGATTGAGCATGGGCCTGGTTTTGCTGGTTTGCCTCAGCTACTGCCTCCCCCCCGCAGTGTTTCTGGGTGCTGTCAACAGGCCTTTCTCTTTTTCCTTAATCTCCCTCTGCGACCAGGTGTGGCAAGGAGTCAGGTTTGCTCTGCTTCCCTCATCTCATCATGGGCTTCAGCCCTCGGTGGATATGACCAGCTTCTGCTCTTACCCTTCAGCTCAGGAAGAAAAGGTCAAGGTCCCTTCTTGAGGGGTGGCAGAGCTCCTCTGCGTATTTGTAGGATGCTGGATCCCTGGGTCTCCATCAGTCCCTAGCTGCAATCAGCACACTGTCTTCCCACTGAAATATTTTGTCGTGTGTCCAGAATAACTAGATTATCTACACAGCAGCAGCACAAGGAAGAAGACAGTTTTCTGGTGTTGGGGGAGCAAAGATTTCTAAATATCTAAATTTCTAAATATCTTCTCCTACTGGGAGGACTTGAAAGATTTTGCTGTTTTCCAAATGACCGAGCAACCAAAACAAACCATCGTCCCTCTCCCTTCTTCTTTAGGCATGTTTGACTCCAGGTTTACTAACGGTGAGAGCATGCTACACTGGTGTGAAGGCAAGAAAGTGGGAATTGGAACATACTGGCCCATACTTGAGCTGAATGCTTCGAGCTACAGCTTTGTCTCTGCCCTGAGCGGCTTCTTCATAAATCACCATGGCCAGCATTTTCCTTACTAGCTAGAGAAAGCCTAATTTTTAGCTTCAACAAATCAGCGTCCCCCCTGGAATTTTCTTAGTATGGAAAATTCCCATTCCACCCAGTTATAACTGCAAAAAACAGTCATATGGATAGCTACAATACTTTGTGTAGTCTTGATTCTTTATTCTCCAAGGTGAAACAGGGTGGGAATTTGATCCTACTCCCAGTTTTGCCTACCTGGTGTGGCTTTATTGTACCAAGGAGCCTTGAGCAGATGATCTATACCCCAGCACTGGCACACCTTGGCCTGGCTGAAGCTTTGCTCTGATTAAAAGGACTGCAGCAATTCAGTAAAAAGGATGGAGACATTTGCAGATGGCGGGGGAATGGTTGGGCCCCTATATTTATTTATTTTCTCCCAGAATTTGCTGGCAGGCCAAATATTTCAGGATTGTGAGGACTGAAGAGAAAGGAAGGCATTTGACTGTTTATGGGAATCCTATTTCCCTCATCTGGGATGCCTGTGCTTCAAGAAATGGTATCATCACAGGCTGGGGATATCTGCTTACAACTTTTGAAGGAGATCTTTAGTCATAACCTATCAAAGCTTTAAATGAACATGAAACCAAGGAGACAAAATGAATAACTCACCCTAATGGAATAGCAGATGGTAAGATCTCACAGCACATCATGGTAGTGTTCCAGCATCCACTATATAATGTTTCTTTTTCTGAGTGAGAATAGTGCTCATTCTTGCTGTTTAATGTCTACAAGGTCTGGTAGAGACTAAATCATAAGAGCCTCAGACGTTTTGGAAAGCCTGAAATTGGATAAGTGTCAGTCACTATCACCTCCATCAACCTTAACTTCCTTAGTCACAATGTAAACGGCTCTACGTAGTTTTATTTCATCATTTACTGAGAGGGGGGAAAAATATATATATCCTAAACACTTCTGGACAGCAGCTGTGGGCAGAAAATATATAGGATAGCGAAGCTTGTGAAGTGTGCAAGAAAAACAGTGCTAGTTAAACATGTCTGAAGATTGGGAATCCCAGGGCATTCATGTGCTTCAGTTCAGAAAAGGGAGGGATGCTGCATTTCACAACAGAAAGTCTTAAAAATAAAATAAAATAAAAATAATTGCTTTGGGGACCCGAGTTAAAATGCAGGTGTTTTGAGGGGAACATAAACATTTTTTCCTAAATGAGGCGTTGAGGGCTGGGAGAAGGGCAGTAAAATTAGTGGAATTACTGCCTGATTTTAACCAGATGATTGCTGCAGTTGGACACCAGTGCGGTTTCATTAGGGACTCTAATTTACAAGCCATTCGCCGCATTCCAGGGGAACGCAGCAACTCCCCCCCGCTCCTAAAGAATGCCAGCACCGAGCTTTATGGCAGCAATGCCTGACTACATGCTTGCTGGCTTTGGGGGTTTTTTTGTCGTTGTTGCTATTGTTGGTTGGTTTTTTTAAGGCCAGCTTGACTGTAGCGCTGCGGCCAAGCTTTTTGGGAAGGAAGAAAAAGAGTCGCACTGCCTTAACCCGGGCAGGTAGTCCCAGGAATCTGTGTAAATCTCCATTGGCGTGGAGAACATATGGTCCTTCTACTAAGAGCTGTCCTGATTTATACATAATGTGCAATCAGATATATTACATCATTTCAGTGTTAGATACTAGTATATTCCAGATATAAAATGACCCTTTTCTTGGCCTTCCATTAGACCCTAAATTGTCATTAAAGTACAGTCCTGAAAGCCTGAAGCAGGTGAGGTTTTGGCCTCATGTGACCTAGCTCAACATAAATTTGTCTGATCTTTATAGAGGCAAATGGCCTAATGAATGCTGTGGATAGAGGAGATTTCCATGTAGCCAGCCCTTGGGATCTGGTATTACTTTCAGAGGTATGAGATTTCTGCCTCAACCCACCTGGCAAAGCAGCAATAACTTCTTTTCTTTAACAAATAACACACAGCTCTCCTACATTCCTCCTGTTCACCCTGCTTAGCCATCTTCTGGACCTACCCACACCACATCAGCGTAGCTTTCCCATGTATCCCTGAGTTTTATCCCACTGCCACATTGCAAGTCACCAAAGCCAAAAGATGTAATATGAACTCTTTCCTTGTTTCATGGGTTCAGAGCCCTCTTTGTAGAGGATAAGCATCCTTTTGACGTATCATTATTTTCTGCTTTTCTCCTATTCCTTCTTTCTATTGCTTTTTCTCACTGAATTTCACCTTTCCTATCAAGAGCTGCTAAGGTTCCCTATTTTGTCCAATCAACTTCCTTCCCTGTGCTGCTTGCAATTTTCTTTTACATTTTCAATACATCAGAGTTTCATTTTTCCCCGATGACTATTCTCTTGGCTAACCCACTCTCCAATTTTGGTAGGCTCACTGAGGTCCAACGGCCATGGTTAATGTTTGCCTGCTGTTAATCCTAACCCTCACACCTAAATTATGATTAAAAATAGTGAACAGAATCCCAAAGCCGGAGGGGGTTTTGAGTCTGTCACCAAGTAGTTATAATATGTGCATGTTACATATTAACAAAGCCCACAAATGCAGGAAGTGAGGTTTCCTTTCAGCTGTAATATTTATCTCCCATTTTTTGAGGGCAGCCATTCTGGTCTACCGCTGCCTCTCCTCTGCTCCTGTCAGATCTCACAAGTTCTGCTGGGTTGGCTCAGGCATGTATTTCAATGCAAAACCTCCTATTTAAAACCCAAAACAGATTTCGCAAATAATGTCCTTCCCCTGAGGCAGGAATGAGCTAGCAGAGCAGGAACCGTGCCGACGGAGGAGTAAACTTACATACGAGAAAGGAAAAGAGCAAGTCCCCTTGCATTAATTCATTATTTGGGATCTTGTGTCTTACTTGAGAACCTCTAGTGAAATATTGTGCAGCCCTCATCTTGAACAAATTCAAATTCACCTGGCCTGCTTGAATTATTTAAATTATTCTTCAGGTTTTTTTCACTTTTTTTTTTTTAATTACATAGGGCTTGTGCTGGTGTAGGTAAAATTGAGCACCTTATCCCACTTCCAAAGACACTTTGGTTGAGAAGATGTGGTTTTCAGATGTAGCTTTCCTACAGAGCAGTTCTAATTATTCCTTTGAAATATTACTCATTGAGTATTTGAATAATTTTTTCTGTGCCAAAAAGTGTTTGTGAATCAATACAACATCCTGTTGATGCCTTTGTTAACCATAAATATTTGCTAGCAGCCTATATGATCAAGCGGCAGCCTACAACTGTTTGCAAATGCTTCTCTCAAGGAATATTTGGAGATCACTATTCTGGTCACTACCTGAGTGTGTGGGAGTCACCTGAGCTGCAGGGTGATGATGTTAGTCCAGAACTGACTGAAACTATATAAACTGTACGATGACTTGTGGCAAGAAGTAAATGACAAAGAAAAAACACTTCCTTTCCAGATTCCATTTTAAACTATTTGTGCTATTATTCATGAACATGCACCAAATTGCAAAATTACTCAGTTGTGCAGGTACCTGAACTGGTATGGCCAGCGAAACAGCAACCATGTGCTTTCACCGAGTGAAGAGCTAACTTGACAGAAACCTAACCTCAACTGGTGGTTGCCTTTAAATAGAGTAAGTAATTTCACCACTAGTCTTTATTTGCAAAGGTAGATAGGTTAGACCAGGCACTTTCCATTTTTCTCTTTGCTACATCTATAGACTTGCTGAAAATCTTTGTGAATGAAAAATATTATTATGATCGTAGAATCATAGAATCATTTGGTTGGAGAAGACCTTTAAGATCATCGAGTCCAACCGTACCTGTCCACTACTAAACCATGTCCCTAAGCACCTCGTCTACCTGTCTTTTAAATACCTCTAGGGATGGTGACTCGACCACTTCCCTGGGCAGCCTGTTCCAATATTGGACAACCCTCTCTGTGAAGAAGTTTTTCCTAACACCTAATCTAAACCTCCCCTGGCGCAACTTGAGGCCATTGCTTCTCGTCCTATTACTAGCTACTTGGGAGAAGAGACCAACACCCACCTCACTACACCCTCCTTTCAGGTCGTTGTAGAGGGCGATAAGGTCTCCCCTCAGCCTCCTCTTCTCCAGGCTGAACAACCCCAGGTCCCTCAGCTGCTCCTCATAAGACTTGTGCTCCAGACCCTTCACTTACTATGGTATCTTTCCATTCTTCTACAGATGGCAAAGGCCCTGACACACACGTTCCTGTAGTTTATAAAGCAGTTATTTTGACAGTCAAACGATCAGATGAATTGTCATCAAGCCACTCTGATTTCTCTCAGTTCACCTGTTGAATGATAACAGACTTTATAACTTGGAAGACCTGTTGTTTGCTTGGTTGATGATGTTGTTACATAGTCAGGATTCACCGCACTATCAGGGCATTTTCGAATGCTTCACAACTCAAATGTTTTATTCTTCATTGACTTTCACTGACATTTAGGCTCCTAACTCACCTGTTTTCATTAGTTTGGAAAACCAAAGAAACTATTCTTTAAGCATAAAGGATGTGCATCAATTTTCTTTTTTAACCAATTTATAGGAGTCTCTCTTCGGTACTAAGGAGGAACAATCTGGCATGAATTATTTCCCGTTGCTATTCAGAGACCTTGCACGACTTCACTTCTTGTTTTCATAAGATCACCTTGTATAATTGAGGGCTAAAATGCAGGGCAATTTGTTCAGATGCCTCCCCAGTCTGCTTATCATCATCTCATGGCTACGTGCAACTTACATGGAAAACAAGTTGAACAAAAGAAGAAACTGAAATTTCTACCATCACAGTGAATCCAGACAAATTCTGAAGATCAATTTGTTAAATAATCTTCATTCTGAGCAAAATTTGAAATGAGAGAACCAATATTTCATATAGATAAAAATAGAACTTTGAAATTTAGTTGATTTACTGAAAAAACCTGTTTGTTTTCATTACAATTCTTAAACGTTAACTAAAATTAGTCTCATTAGGAGAAAAAAAATATTTTTTGCTCCCTTCGAACTCTTTTAAGAATAAATATGTTTGGGGATGTTTGGACAACATGAAAGCTGCACTGAGAATGTCTTCTACAGGACTGACTGATCTTGAAGAGTTTTTAGCATAAGATGCCCTGCTTTATAAAAAAGAGTGCTATTGACAGCTTCAAATAAGGTTAAAAATCGGAGCAACATGACTGATCAAAAAAACAGCACAAATCTTATGTCTCTTCATAATTTATATGAGTTTACTTGAAACTACTGTCCTTTATGGATTTGTTTATTAGATATATGATTAATAATTAGAGATGTTGTAAGATTAGAAACATTTAACATTATACAATTAACATTATAAGAAAATTACTTTTGCATGAGTCACTAAAAACGTGATGTCCTCATTGACAAAACACAAAACTTTGGGAGACAGAGTAAGTCTCGTAAGTGAGATGCCCAAGACAGGAGGCTGATGCCTCCTGAAGGAAGAAGACCTACTCCATCTCTGTTGCAGTGATCCTGAGGAAGCTCTAAGGTGAAGTAGAGCACAGATGTTGCACGCCAGTGCTCTGCTGTTGAAAGGGAATAAATGACGAATAGCTTTCACGAAAGGCCAAACAAAGTGTCATAAGCTCCTAAAAGCTCCTAAGATGTGTTTCAGCTTTTTTCCTATAATTATCTCACTTCTAGGCTAAACTTGACAGAAAACCCACTTGCTTTTGTAAGAAATACTCGTGTTGTTTAGGAAGGCAGATGTTGCTGAGCCTCAGAAGGAAGCCTACTTTCATTTGGCCAGCTGTCTCCTAACAAGACATCCACAGACTCTTCATTGTACCCTTAACACTTAATCCAGACAGACAATGACTTAATGCTAGCTCTTGACACAAATAGAGACTGCACTATATCGAATAAGGCTGAGGCCATCAAAATAATTCTCATTTGAGAGTAAATGCAGCCTGAACCCAAGTTTGGGAGTCTGCTGAGTAAACACTACCAAAGGAGAAATAAACATGTTCTGTTGGCCTGAACTACCATAACTCTCTCAGCTGCAGAAAGAAAATACAGCACAAGAGAAAAAGGAATGTTTAGATATAACTTAGAGGACGGAAATTTTCTGTTCATGTTTAGAAGATCTCACAATATCTGACCACAGCCATGTGTGCTAGCTGATATCTACCCCTTACCCAAAAATATGCTCAGGCAGATGGAGAATGAGATTGCTGGGATTTGATTATCAAAAATAAAACCACAGACCTGGATGAGCTAATGTTGTTCCAGATGCGTTATCTTATAATCTCCGGGAAGAGAGGAAAGGAACATTGAATCCTCCCTTAAACAGGTCTTTCAGCAGGCTTAATCTCCCCACTGCATGAGAAGAAATTGCTGCCTAAAACTGGAGGGGATCTCTGCCTGAGTCCCAACCAGAAGAAAAGTCAGGTTTGAAGGAACAGCAAATAGCAGAGTGAATGGCAAGTTTCCATCAGTCTGCTATGACACAAAAAGATCCCTGGGTCCTTTCTCTACATTGTGTTGTTCAGTAAATGACCCCAGCTTGATCGCCTATTATTTTTCTTTTTGTTTATTCTTGCCCAAACCATGTTTCCTCTTTCCCCAAATTCCTTCTATCCTGCATCAAACTATATTGCAGAGCTCAGCCAAAACAGAACCCTCCAAAAAGCTTTCCGGGACAGTATCTTCAAACTAAACCCCTATTTAGGCATTTAAGCCCTTAGCAGAGGGGTTGGTTTTGAACAAAATTCACTTTCGAAATACTTCCAGAATGATTGTGATATCGTTAAAGCCCTCTGCCTCTCTCTGGGAGGAGTAGCCACACCGAGTGCATTACGCTGGGCGCTGCAGTAGAGCCCACATTGGTACTTGTGCATTTGACCCATGGGCCACCGAGCTCACTGATAAGGTGGCTGCCCGCCAAGGGGACATCCAAAATTCCAGTCAGGTCCCACAGCAATTGCAGGGTCAGCTTTTTTGCCACATACGGTGACCATTAGCTGAAAATGTCAGAGACCAAAGGTCACTGCAGTGCCCTGGCAGTATTTATATGCTTGAAAAGTACCTGGGTGCCTTTGTGTATCCCAGTGTTACTGCTCTTATGTAAAACCAAGAATCTGGTTTTTAAAACAAGATGCATTTTCTCTCTCTTATCCATGCCATACACATGCTCTGCCTTCAAAAGAGTTATCTCATATTTAAAATAATGTGATGGGGAATAGAATTCATCCCTCAGTAAGCTGTAGGGGGAGAAAGCAGTAAAGCAAAGGATGCTCCTACCATTGTTTCCTCATTGTTAAAAGGTGAAAACCTCAGACAACGAGGGGGAAAAAAAAAAAAAAGAAAAGAGACAGTTTTAAGGGCTTTTAAAATATCTAATGCTCCAGGATCTAAATTGGCAAGGAGCCAGGCAGTGTCTTAAAGCGACAAGCACTTTATTATACTTTCTAATTCTTCCAAAGTCTGTCTGTAGGATATATGAGCTGGCTCTAATATGACTACTCTATTCTCATCCTCCAGTGGTATACTCTGGTCTCAGCTCATAAATTGAAAATGGAAGATCAGTAAATCAGTGTGGACTGTTTCAGAGGGACATTGTGAATTTCCAGTCAAATCTTCTGGTTTATCTTAAATATTTCATCTTAATGTCACCTTTAGAAAAAATCTTTCATTCAAGTAAGTTACAGCATCCAGTTCTAAACTGATTACACTCCCCCACTGACCTTCTGGAGAAGGGCTTCCACAGCAGTACAAATACCACATTGGCAGCTCTCTGCTATAGCTTAGGAAGGAGAATTTTTGGCATGGCAAAGTTCCTTAAAACCATCCCAAGACATGTTGTGACACACAAACAAGGCAAGAGGAGGTCTGTATTACCATAACACAGCACGTACATCACTGTGGCTCTTGGCCAAGGCTCCTTTCCAAGATCTACCATTTCTGTGGGGGAGTCTGATGTCCTTTACACCGGCATAACCAACACAGCAGTACTCAGCATAACCTACTGGGGCAAACTTATTTTCTGTGTTGCCGCAAATTTCAGCAGTCTAAGCAGGGGGACCCATTCTTTGAGGCAGGAGGGGATGCGGTAGTGAGGAGGATTAAAAAAGAAAGATACAAATGAATACTCTCAGTGAGTCTTTCAGGTACAGCCTGGCCGAATCTCCTTACAATAATAATAGCGACGTCCTCCCCTGAGGAGGAGCACTTCCCCAAAAGCTCAAAGAAACACCTAGAAGGGAAAGATTTAACTGAAAAATTGTATCATGAAATGTATTATAAATGTCATTCATTTCAACCAATGCTGGTTGTACTGGGCAATAAACAATGGACCCCTGAAATACAATTCTTCTGTGTTCTGCTGCTAAAATAATTGAGGAGTTACCTGAGAAATATGTGTTGAAAAAATTGCTCAGAGAGCTTGAGTCTATCCTCTTTCTTCCTACCCTGGCCTTATTCTTTTCTCTTCCGAGTGGAGATGATTTTGGTTTTCAGGACCTTAAATGAAGCTGGGAATTTCCATGGCTGCTTATTTATACAGGGCTATACTCCACGGTTAATTCACCCTGACAGGAATGATGTTGAGCTTTCTTGCCATATGATCTTGTATTTAAGATCCTGTCAGTTTTGAGGACTCTAAATAAACCTTCTTTTAAATATTTAATACTCTTCAGTGATATTTGCCTTTAGGCTCTGAGCCTGGTCCAACCGTCAAAACTTAGGGTTTTCTATATTTCCCATCACCACAGTCATCCCATATAAATTAAATTTGCACTCTAAATTCTCTGGTGGATTCCAACTTGTTTTCTTCTCACTTTCCGTTCCCCTATATCCAGAAAGAAACAAAAATCTCCTTGAGATCCTTCTATAGGACTTCTGAGGTCTTTGTAGAATAAGGTCATTCCATCCCAAAAATAAATTTTTGGGCATTATTTTGCGATAATGCCTCTGATAATGTGAAATGCTCAGGTTCTCTACATCCTGCTTCCTTTCCTTAAGGACCTGAACATGGAATGCTAAAAGAAGTGAAAGAAAGGATGATTTCTCTCTCTACTTCTTTGGCCTTGTGACTTCCTCCCTTTTGTTCTGGTAACCACAGGAATAAGAGAAACAACAGACTCCCTGACACGGAACGGAGATCTTCGTGGAGTAAATAGAAACCACCTTGCAATACTGACCCATTGAAATGTTATGGTAAATGTGGGCCTTGACCAAAATAGCCAAGAGCCTGTTGCTTGGGGACCTCACCCAGGTCACTAAGAGAAACATAGGTTAAAGCTCTTGCTTTGAATAAGATTGATAGAGGCTTGGACCTCTGTCTCCACTGACTACGCCAAGCTATTTTTCATTTTGACCATAACTTCCACTGCAGACCTGCAGAGATTTCCTTCTAATTGAATATATTAAGTAGTCGCTCAACCTCAAACCAACTCAGATCCTCATTCAGGCTTCTCAACACTATGAAGGAAAAGGGGCTGAAGGAGTTGGTAGATCAGAGGTTTCCTCTCATCCTTCCTCTCCCAACCAGCAGCCTCAACCATCAACACAGCTCTCAAGGTACTTAAGGACTGGGTCCTTAAGTAGTCCTTAAGTCTTGCCTTAAGGCAAGATTTATTTGATCCCCAGTGCTCAAAGTCCAGCAGAACTTGTCCTTTCCCTGTAGCTTCCCATTTGCACTTCTGTCACATATGCACGCACACCCCTGCTAGGAAATCTGAAAGACACACAACAGAAGCCTGACCCAAGAATCACAGGATGTGCTCTGAATAGGAACCCAGGCAGATGGGATACCTGTCACACACTCCAGCCACAATTAATAGCAAAGGCAAAAAGCACTAGCAAGGGCTGTCGTCAAATGGAAACAACTAAAAAGCACTAGCAAGGGCCTTCGTCAAATGGAAACATAACTAAAACAAAGAACAGAAATTCAAGCTCTTCTTTGACAGGAATTGTCCCTAACTCTGAGTAAAAGTGTTTAGACTTCACGGAACTCGGCAAAATTGCCTTTGAGTGTCAGCAGTGAACACTGTATATTCTTCTAAGACTTCACAGTACAACTGTCAGCTGTCTGTTTTCTTTCTACTATGTGTAGAGTTTATACAGACACTCCCAGAGGAGCCTTTAATTGCATGTCATGACAAGTCTCCCAACCTCTTTGCAGCTCTTCCACTTAACACATAGTGTAAACTCACCCAATCTCCCTTCACTTTCTCCTTCCCGGATTTCTCTCTTGGAGCTCTGTGGAGGCCTGTGTTGAAGCTTCATTATGATGGAGTGGACCCAGTGGAGAACTCTATAAAAAGCATCCGACCCATTTATCAGGACAGATCTCTTTAACAAGTCTATATAAACCTCACGTGTTGAAGAGCCCTAACCTGTGACTCAGAGACAAAACTAAAACCTGAAGTAACTAAGAAAGAGGGGTTTTTTTCAATCGCTTAGTCCTACAGTATTTTGATAGTTTGTGCAAGAAAGTCCCCAGATTTTACTAGCGACAGCACTGAGTGGTCCCAGCAGAGAGACAACACCATTACAGAGAGAGCTATGCAAACACAGAGACCGTCCCTGCCCCGGAGTTCTTCTAATATAAATAGTAAAGACAGTGGGAGGGGAAAGAGAAACACAGAGAGGTGAAACGCGTTGCTCAAGATGACACGACAGCTCAGTAGTCACTACAGAGTATCGCCTCTCAAGGTAACTGTTTTTGTAAGAGGTCTGGCTTTGCATTTAAAAAAAAACAAGTCAAAGCAATTCTCATGGCAAAGATATTGTAAAGTCTGGTTACACTTGTAAAGGGATTCTGTAGAACATCATGTCCCAGCATGCCATATTATTCCCTTTTTGTGATTCTCAGAGCAAATTTCCTCAATTTTCAAGTCTAGAGAGACATTTCTTTTTTACTGCTTCTGCCTCAAACCAGTATCCAAAAATTAAGGTGCAATAGTGAAACATTTATATTTAAAGCAGTGTATGTTTGCATCAAATTCCTCCCCCGCCCATTACAGCCATGGTTTAACTGTGCATTTAAGCACATGTTTAACTTTAACCACACAAGTAGTACTACACACATCAATGAAACTACCTGCACTTAAAATTAAGCACTTGTTTAAGGGCAAGATGTAGAGAGACACAGAGTGGGATTTTAAAAACCCCTTGAGCATTCAGTGGAAGTTAGGTGCTTAATGCGCTTAAGAGACATTTGAAAATCCCACTGAGATGGTGTATCTGCAGCTGAATGCCTCTGGAAATCTGGCAGTGAGGCTCAGAATGATACAGTGATTGATTGCAGTGAGAATTACACCTCTAATGAAGTCCTGATTACACAGAGAATTTGCAACAGATAGGGCTAAAATTGGTGCAAGTATTGGCTCCTTTTTCTAAAGCACCTCTTGGAACTCGATCCAAAATAGCACTCGGGCGATGTGCAATTCTGCAAGCTACACGAGCAGTGGTTCTCAGAGGGCTCACAGGACCAGTCAGCCAGCTTGTGGTACATTTATGTTTACTAATTTCCAGACTTCAGCTATATAGGGCAGTCAGTGACCCCAGTTCTCTCTTCCCTGCCCTATCTCACCAAATCCTCCGGCCAAGGCACCTCCATGCTCTCCCTTGATGGTTGACCCTGGACTGATCCCTCAAAGAGGACTCAACGGATCCAGGCAGAAGCACTGCCTGTGCCGAGGGCACTCTCCAGCTCTGACAAAATCAGCGCTCACCCAGCAACACATCCAAATGCCTGAGGACACTCCAAAGCTGAACAAACACCTCTAATGAAGTGATATAATTTTTCTAAGCTAATGAGAAGAAGGAGGTGACCTGAGCCCACAGGTATGAACCCTAATAGACAACAAGCCAAGGAGATAAGCCCCCACTTTCCACACAAGCTAACAGAGGTCACGCTGGCCAGAGTTTGAATCTTTCTGGCAAGCAGCTCGCTGCAGCTCTACACCTGGCTGGGTTTAATTTGTTATTTATGTCAGCTTTGCATATTTGTAAAGTTCAAGGGTTTATTGCCCTGGCCTGACCTTGCCAAGTCAGAGCTCACATGTGGTTCTCTAGTAGCAATTTCTTTCTAATAAACTTTACTTGAAAGAACATGTGTGATAGATTTTGTTGATGATTAAAAAGAATGGGGCTATGTTCATTGTTAGCCAAGCTGGTTTTGAAGTTTTGTTGGAAGTCACCTCTGTTCTCATTTAAAAAAAAATGTCCCCTTCCCCCTCACCCCTTTATTTTACTGCACACCCTAATTATGTTTCATGTTGAAGCATGTAGCATTGTTTGTGTCTGTACAGTAAAGACACTCCCCCATGTGCTTATTAAGATCATTAAATTAAATACCATTGTTCAGAGTTGTTCTTTAATCAGAGCATGTGCAAGCATCCAAAACCTGGGCACATACAAGAGCATGAAAATGCAAGTCTCTGATGTGCAAACATGTAAAAAGCAACCAATGCCTAACACATTCTTTACCAGCCCCAAAGACTGTTGCTCCTAATTTGCTTTGTTTTTCCCTATTAACAAAGGAAACAACTATTTTTTGTCCCCTGTAACAGGGCACAATCCTAGCTCCATAGGAAGCAACACCAAATTCCCTTCACCTTCAAAGGACTCAGAAATTCATCCCCTTATGCTCAAAAACAAATAAGCCAGTTGTTCCCTGAGAAGTGGAACTTCTAAAGCATGATATTTTGACCTTTCTGCAGTGTAGATTCTCAGGTGGCTAAAAGCATGGCTGTGCCTCTGTTGTTTTACCCTCCTACTTCATAGCGAGCAGTTCCAGCTACCGGGGTGCCATGCAAGCTCAACCAGTAGATGCATTTTGGGGACTGTATAAACTGAGGACTTGATGCTTGTGCCCACGGGCCCATGTTTAATCCAATGCTGCCTATCCTTCTGCCAAGTGTGGTTACATTGTCCATCAAGTCTAAGAGTTATTAGAGGCAGATAAACAGACAGACAACATGATTGCATAAATTCATTTTCTTATAAAACCCAGCTGAAAATGTTATAACATTGCTAGCACATCCTGAAATCCTTACTTCCCCTACAACTCTTTATTTTCCCACAGCTTGTTACGTTTTCAGCTCAGGCCCTAATTCTGGATGGATAGCACTGAAGGAAGTTTTCATCTGATGTATGACAGCAAGTTAGCATGCGCTTTTGTGATTACTTGAAGAGCATGTATGTGCAAGTACCTTCCTGAATCAACAGCTTTGATTGTAAATCATTTGAGGCAGGATTGCCATTTATTAAATGTGTGTACAATGACCTGCCTGAGATCCCTAACACTACTGTAAAATGACTAAATAAGTAAATAATAGTGACATTCATGCTCTGACAGCAGCTGTGAGACTTTCCATTAAATGAAGAGCTCAAGAGGCAATTGCGTCTAATAGTCAAAGCAGGGACTAGGAGACTGAATTTCTGGTTGTCACTCACGGAGCAGGGTCCGTAGGTTACTTCTGTCTGAAGTATCAGTTCGTGGCTCCCTCTGTGAACGGGACACTGGCCTAAGGAATTGTCAGCCTGACACAAGTCTTTCCTTTACTAAGTGGCAAAAGACACTAGTTTGAATTACGTTTGTTGTGGGTTGGCCTATAAAAGCTGCAGAGCAATCAGCAGTGATCAGGAGCGTGCCAACTGATTGTAAGGGCTCAGCCTTCGGTCCTGTCTGAGGTTTGCTTTTCCCAGTGCCACTAAAACAAATCTTAAATCTTCTTGTTTATCTTCCTTTTGTACGAGGTGACTTTTCAGAAGAGCCAGCCAATTTTAGCAAACCCTAACAGACGTGTACGTAGGTTCGTATATGTATGTATATATATATATACACACACAATTCCAAATACTTCTTTTTCTCTTTACTCTGTTTCTTTGACATCCCTGCTATCTCTGTCTCCATACGCAGTCTTCTCATCATATTCACTGTCCTTACCTTTCCCATCTCTTTCTCCCTTCCAATTCTTCCTTTCACTCTGCAAATTTCACATCTTTTTAGCTCTAAGAGTTCCCTCCTGATCCTACTAACACCACACATTTTTGTCCAGATAACACCCCTTTCTCCTTTTACAAAGTTTNTGCACATTAACTGCAACATCTTCCAGTGCTGGAAGTGGCCTCCAGAAATTAAGAGGCTAAAGCTGTCTTTAACAAGAGGAGATGAGACTGCTTGCAACATACTACTTCTTCAGATCGTTACCTTTTCATATTAATTAATTAAGTACATAATTAATTTATTAATACTTTAATTGTTCAGAAAGTTAAGACTATGAGGGACTTATTTAATGGATAGAGNTTATAATAATAATCATTCTTTAAGCATCAGTAGTGCCTTTCATCTAAGGACCATAAAGCACAGTGCAAACGTTAATGAACTAAGACTCCCGGTGCTCCTATAAACAAGGTAGATATTTTAGACCCATTTTTTAACGTAAGAGTGGGGCCCAGGGAAGATAATAGCAATTTGTAAAAGGAGAAAG
>VYZW01057169.1:0-19441 GCA_013401315.1 Balaeniceps rex | reverse complement strand
GAAAGCACTATACTTCTCTCACCAGAGTGGTCTGAATCTCTCTGAATATACAGATTTTAGTAGTAAACTGTCATCTGCTCTTTGCTGGACGTATGCACTAGTAGTATGAGGCAGTGAAGGGGTATTGGTATTTAACTGCAACACAGCAAAGTAGGCTAAATGCTTGATTTTCTCAGTGTGTAGTGGGGGAGATTTGGGGCGAAACATGTTGTTAGACCCTCTGTCTCCCAGACTCAAACTGTCATGGTAGCCAGCATACACTTAAAGCGGATTACACCAATCCTTTAGGCAAAGCAAGAACTTTCATTGCAGGAAAACTGTATCTGCCTGCCTCAAGCAGCATTGTCCTGATTTGAGAGGAACGGCTTTGTCTAAGCATTCATGGCCAGGACAAATACACGAGGGAAAAATCTGCCCTGTTTTTAAGGCATAAGTATGCAGCTGCAGGCAAGTTTATAAAGTCTATGTATAGTATGTGGACAGATGGAGGGTTACATTTATCACCGCAAGTCCTACCACTGGGGTATTCACTATGGAGCATAGTAGGGCTCTGTACCTTTGGTCTTTTCAAACTTTAAACTATTGCAAAAGCAAAACCATGCAATTATCCATTTACATTTATCGTTTCCAGATAGTAAGAAAAAATCCTACTCTGAAAGCAAAAGGTATGTTCCTTTTAAAGGATCCCTCTAAATTTTGGATCTATGGTAATCAAACACTTCTCTAGTAACTGTCATTTTCTACCATGTTCTTGATAAAACAACACCTATCAGCCTAGCTTTATCTGTAATCACAATGAGAGGTTACCATACCTATTTACAGCATGTGATAATAAAGTGCTGTTCATACAATTTGCAGTATTTCTTTACACATATACATTTTATCTCCAGGTACATACAGCTTAAGAATTCTAGGAGATTTGCCAGTTACGGTACAGGATTATAGTCCTGGGAAAATCCCAAATCTTTGACAGTATAGGTTATGTTCTTGTAAACATATGACCAAACAAAGCCTTTATTATGCTGGTACAGTCTCTGAAGCAATGAGGTTCTGTAAACAGCTTATACAAAGGATCCCTGAGGTGTTCTCAGACAGAACAAACGCCACTGTTTCATAATTAAACAGTTGGTCTGAATCTTTCTCAACGGACCAATAATTTCAAACATTAAGATAACTTTGCAAATACAAGTTTTGAAAACTTTAATTTCCCATAAGTACTTAAAATTAATTTGCATATACATCTGGAAAACAAAATCCAATTGCTGCTTGGAAGTCACAGGAAGTATTGAGGGCTGTAACAGCGCCTTGCAAGCAGCGATTGAATTTACAATGTATTCTCCAGAACTGTGTGGTTTTGCAAGCCAGTGAGAGACAAGCATGAAACTTAGGTATCAGTTAAGCTTCTTTAAATTCTGAAAGCAGAACTTAGTGGAAGGATACAGAGACTTCAGTAGCAGAGAGAGTACATTTGGACAAAATACAGCACTTCATAAAACACTTCTGGCAGGGATCTTCATTTGTATCTTACAACAGCACCTAGTACAGAAAAATCACATTCCTAACTGGAAGATTCTAGTCACTATAACATTACATATATTACAATAGGATGGAATGTAATAACATTATTAGACAGTATTTAAACTGCAAGTATAGATCTTACTATATATGCTGTCATAATTTATAAAGTAATTTATAATCTACCAAATAACTAGAATCCAGTATTTCTACACACAAATTCAGATGATCTGGAACTAGTCTCCTGGGAAAGTAATTCCCAAGAATCAAAGGTAGTGGCTACAGAGTGTAAGTGACTTCAGTAACAGCTGGATGCATAACTATTCCCACAGTTTTCAAATCAGTCTCCTCATAAGTATGCCTTACGCTTTGATTCAAACAAAGCAAAAGCAACAGCTCACCTACACAAACAAGAAAGAGATGTTTTGCCTAAACACTAGGCACTTCCGGGCACGTTCAGCACAAAATTTCTGTTTTAAGTTTGTTGTAGCATTTGGTTTTTCAAAACCACCTTCATTGCACTAACATACAGGTCACATGTTCCATTTTTTTCAGATGAGCAGAACTGAATCAGTTTTCCAGAGCAAATAGTCATTATTATGAACTTAAAATTTCCTTCCCACAAATATTCCCTTTAGTTCCTTTCAGTGACCATTGCAGTCAATCCCTATAATTCTACTTACAACGTGAGTGAGGGAAATTTAATAAATATATGACTTTATTTACTCAGTAGGAACCTCAGATAGAGCTGGAGTTAATTTCCTAGCTGTGAAAGTCTAGTCTAGTAACTTTCTTTGCCAGCTATGAGAACATGAACTTCATAAAATCAGACATACAACAGTTGTTACTCAAAAGTCAACTTTAAGAGCAGTTACCACAACACAGGATCCATGAAAACAAGGGGCTTTTCCACTTCTGAATGTGACATGGAGAAATGCATGTAAGGACAGAATTTTAAAGTTCAAACTTGAAAGAAAACAATGCCTTTATCCAACACACTTCTCAAACCTGATTTTGTCTTCCTCATTAAATATATGCAGTTTCTTTCTTCAAATCATAAAACTTATTTCTGCATAAAAAGGCCAAATTTCACAAATAATGTTTCTCCAAAACGTCACTTGAGAAGCTTAACAGTTCCTCCATGAAGTCAAATGTGAAATATCTGATACTTAATAAATTGGAGCGGTAATCAACTTTTCTCTTTTTAATTGCAGTAAGAGAAGTACCAACATCTTGACAATAGATAGACTGTTACAAAGAAGTTTCCTATAGTCCATGAGAATAAACAAACATTGTAGATAAAGTCTACTACATGGCATGACTTTACTCCAGTGGCTCTGTCACATGTTTGATGGCAAAACAAACTTAAAGTAGTTTGGGACAGCTCCATACTACTCCAAATTAATGGGATTTTTTTAAAATCAAACCATGACAGTTACATCTGCAGGCAGGTGATTAAAGCTCACCTATTTTATATAACAGCCCAGGTGTCCAGGGTGCTGTTAGGAACTGGGGAAAGACTAGGTTCTCAATCTAAATACTCTTTCACTACCTATCACGGCTTCTAAACTGTACTGGTCCATGAACACGTACCAGGAAAAAAAGCTTTCCAATTTGGATTTGAGGAGTAATTTGTAGTTGCTCTGAAATTTTAAAGAAAATTCTAAATAAATACTTGGCATCAATTATCTTGCTCCAGAAGTACAGCTTTTTTCACCATTTGTTTATTCTCTTAATCCTGGTAATTTTTCTTCTTTCCTCAGATGAATTGACTGTTGCTTTATGGCCAGTACACATTCCTCTGAGGTTGGATCAATATATTGTGTTAGACAACCTCATAAGACTTGCTGGTTTCCTGAACTATTTATCACTCCAGTGTACAAAACAGTGTACAAACTGTCTAAATCATTAGACACTGTTAACAGTGATCAAGAGTTATTCATGTATGTAGGTAGAGTTTGGTTTACATGAAGACAGATCACTCTCTCAGGCCACTTCTTAACAGCTGGAGATGATATCCATAACTATTTCTATTAGAATTCACTTTAGTATGGGCAGCAGTCTCCGCTGAGAATATCCAGATCTGAGTATGTCTTGCTCCTAAACCTCTTACCTATAAACAAGTCTTTTAATAAGAAAACACTTCAATAAGAGCTTTGAAGCACATTGGCAGGATGGTCTGGGAGTATCTGGAAGACTGTACACCACTTATTTAATACCTTTCAGAAATACCAAATACACCAAAAGAACAGGTGGTCCAAAACAAAAGAGTACTAATGAAAAGGCTGTGACAGCAATTATACATAGGCTGTGTCCTTAATATACACAGAAACTAACAGTGTGAAGGGATGCGTGTGCTAAGCTGGAGTTGCTAGCACATGTTACCAACCAACTCCTGTTCTGAACCAAAATACGGGGATGGATTTTGTGTTTCATGTCTGGCTCCTGGACAGGCCGGTAATTCTAATGGGAGGGACTTCTGCAACATACAGAAAGTAAATTGGAACAGTAGGTTATTCTGGAGAGTAAAGAGGTAGGCACTGATGTAGTTACAAACACTGTTAGACACCCAAAGCAACAGATAAAATTATGGATACAAATCCTTCTCAATGTATGGTATGGCTATGGAGGAGTTCACTTCATAATCAAAGAAAAGCCTTTCCTGAGGGACTGACTTGGGTTGCCAATCAGTATAAATAAAAAGATTAGTTGTATTGATCTGCTAGGTATACTGAACAGTTCCAGAGGCTCTTACTAGACCACATGTGGTGGTGCAGCCCCCCCAGGCCACTCTGAGATCTCAGGATAAGCCCTATTGTGCTGTTATCTTGGTCACAAGTGCAGTGACTTGGGCATCAGATGCTCCCTGTCCACACCTGGGCCATCTACTCCCTGAATTGTATACCGGAATGACTCATCATTAATTGTGGCCAGAACGTAAAATATTGACCAAAGCCAATCATCTCAAGATCCTAGAAATAGCGATCCAAAGGGGAGACCTTTCAAGCTCTCTGGGACCGCAGTGGGCTGTGTGACCCAGTATCTCCCCCTGAGCTGGGACGCCTCTCAGGGTAGAGTTTGCGAGGACTGAAGGATCGTCCATCGATGATTTCGCAAGGACTCAAAGCCCTGATTTCACGAGGTACACCAACCGTCCGTTGATGGATGCCGGCACTTAAAAGTGAGTAATTAATGAAACTCACAAAAAGGGAAGTTTTAATCACAGGTTAACCTCTGCGTGTGTGTGTGCAATTTGATTCAGAACTGTTTCTCTGTCTCTGTGTATGTGTGTGCGCGATTTGATTTAGAGCTGCTTGTCGATCTGTCTGTCTGTGTGTGTGTGATTTGATTCAAACCCCATCTTTGTGTGCAACCCTGCTGTAAGTTTTGGGTGACCCTTGCCATTCTTGAATCTTTAAATAAGTCACTATTTTCATTGTAACAAATGCCATTGAATCGCTCTGTTTAATTGTTTGATGTTTAAGTGCTGTTAAGAATTATACAACCTAATTTTGTGATCTATCTCAAAAATATTAATAAATCCTAAATTGCTGCTAAATCCAAGCCATGTAAAAAATCATATTCGCGACACCACATAGGCTGAGAAATCACAGCTGGAAAAAAATCCTCTGAAATGGTATTGCATTGAATGGTCAAAAAAGCAGCTGTGAAATTAGACAGTGCTGAATTGTATAGTACAGAAGACAAAGTATTCTATACTACCTTCCTTATGAAAGCAAGAAAACAGTGACAAGAGCAAATTATATCAACTTAACAGGAAAAGCAGAGGCAATAGCATGATTTTTTACAAAGATCCATGTACGTGCTTTAGTTCTGATGGTTCAGAGTCTATAGATAATCATTCCCTTTTTCATTTTAAATGCTCACCAGCTGATAACAACGGTAGTGGATTCCACAGTCCAAATTTCTGAGTCTCCACAGTTACCCTTGCTGAATCTTCTATTTTTATCCAATTTCATCCTCTCAGAAATCAATTAAGCAAGCACTCACATCTGTACAAGGAGGTTTTACCCACGCCTAAACGTTGCTTGTTTGACTGTAGACTTCAGAATTTGTATTACTTAAGTCTGGACACAGTAAGAGGTAAAAGTAAATTACTCTCAGAGGTGAGTGGCAAAGAAAAATGACACCGAGGGACAAAAAGAACCGATGTCACGCATAAGAGGGTAAAGAGGGATGTAAAGAAAGAGTTTTGAGGCTAGAGCAAAAAGCTGAAATAAAGCTGTCCTGACAGTACGAGTTTAGAACTACAGCAAAGAGCTAGAAAAATTTGAATTCAAGACCTGGCTTCCTTAAAAAAAGGACTCTTTCCCAGTTGGGACAGTAATATTGATGATCTTCATGAACTGCTCTGAGATCGGTGGATAAACAACAGTATATACAGCTAACTATTACCAACAATTAATTACAGTTATTATTGCAGCATGACAGCTGGTATTTTTAGTATCCAACATCAGATGCATTTTTAAGATGCATTTTTAAGAACCTGACCTGTACAATAACACGCAAAATTACTGAGCTACATTTCAGGAATGTGTCGGGTTCCTAAATATAAGTCTTTACTTGCTATTCTCAGCATGTAAGACAGCCTCCCTACGACATTCTTCAGCTCCCATATCAAGATCCATATTTTTCATATGGCCAGAGATTTCACCTCTTCTCTCTCATACTGTAGTATCATGGGTGCTTATTATACTTGCCTCTATTTCCATCCTCAGTCTTTCTACCATAAGCAGGTCAACTTATTAAGGATGTAAAGGGTCTCAAGGCATTTTACAGACTTAAACAGAGAAGGATGTGTAGAATTTGTATGAACTGAGTTCTCTAAAGACCAAGTTTTTCAAAGGTTTCTGGGCAACTAAATTCCATTTCAGTGTCTAAAGAACTTAGTGCTCACAGCCAACAGTATCTGTATCTACTACTTCTACAAAATTCATGTTGGTGTTAAATTTGCTTTTATCAAACCTTGAACTAATAGGTTATGGCAAAGAAGAATCAGAGACCTTTATGAAATTGGTAGCTATCTACTTTTGTAAAGCCTACTGCCTCTGCTCGTAAGATGTTTGCCAGTAAAAATGCTACCCTTAAAGAAATAAGGTGAGTGCCATAAGAAATAGTAGGTAATCACACAGCTGGCAATTTCTAGAACTGAAAGGTAAGTAATTCCCCTACATTGGATCAGCTCATGATATTTTCAATTACTACAAGCAAAAAGAAACTCCGTTTGCTATACAGCATAAAAATTGGCACTTCTAGAATTGTACAACAGCATGCAAAACCCCCAAACTTGACCAACACATACCAGTCAAGAAATGTTCCATTATACACAAAGCCTCATATAGCAAGTTGAAAGAAGTACTGAAAAATTGCCAAGATGAAATGTGTGACTTTCACATACTGTATTAGGCAAAGTAATTTTAATTAATTCTTCCTGTTTTCGAACAAAAAAATTCAACATTTCAACCTCAGTTGAGACTGCAGGCCAAAAGAAATTGATACCATTGCATTTCCTCTGAAAATGTTCTTTGAACACATTTTTCAGAAATGCAAAACTTACAATTTTTCACATTGCATTTATGATATTTTCTCCCTTCCTTTCCACTCATTTGTCTTTCTTTTTTAAAGGAAAAGTTGAAAAAAGAAAAAGCCTGAAATAGAAATTAGTGAAGGAGAAGATGAAAAATCTCTTTTTCTTATTCTTTAGGCATTTTTTTTTTCTCAAAAAAAAGAAATAGAAAATTAGATTTCCTCTCTCCAACTTCTTACACTCTTTTCAAAACCATTTTGGAAAGGCTGTTTAGAAGCAACATGAAAAGTTTGTTTTGATATATTTCAATATTTCTGATGGGAAAAAAACCCACAATCTTTCTCTTTAATAGTTTTGGGCTGCCATTTAAGAGCAAATGTTTTTCCAATCAGTTACAGTTATTTGTGATTATATTATAAGCTTCAATTTCTCATATGTTTTAGACCTACTGTGTAAACAACTTCTTTACCTACCCAAAATTTTAATGTGCCATTTTCAGTACGTTACACATGTATGTTGCAATAAGAGGAACTCTTCCTCCTAAATGGATGTTTGAGCAGCTTGGTGATTTAGACCATGTGTTTCATCATGGCTTTTAGCTCAGCACATTCAATCCATAATGGAAAAAAACATTTTTAGTAACACCAGAAATTAATAAAATGAAAGGGCCTGATTGACAGCTCTAGTGACCCATATTCTTTATTATTCACAAGAGAGGGGTTGTATAAACACCTGTAAGAGCTTGTCTAATATTAGGAAATGGCTCTAACTAATAACTTGGCACTAGCTCACCATATGGATGGTTCTTACTTCACAGTAAACCTGCATTCATGCTATTTAACTTAATCTATATCCAAAACTAGCGTGAGCTAAAACGTAAGACAAGCATCTACATGAAAGTTATTGCAGAGTAATGATTCTGACCTGAGATCATACCTTGATTTATTTTTAAAATTATTTCCTCCAAAGACAAGCCCTAATATGAGATCCATCACTATATTTTCCAACTGAGACCAAGCCAAGCCAGCTGCAGAACCAAAAAAGGAATTCAGCCTCAAAAGCTCCTTAGGCACCCCTGCTAAAAATGCCAGCAATTGACCTGATTCTCTTCCCCCTCTCTCCCCAGATTCTTATGAGTTGCACATCCCTCCATCAGCTGTCCCGCTGATTTCAAAGGACTACCTGTAGTCCACACTGAATCCAAGGTGAGATACAAAGAGCAGCCTATCTGCATTTAAATCCTAGGCAGGGTAAAACGGGTCCAGATTTCACCCAAGCCTTGCTGTCGGGAGGTGGGAAATGGGCAAAACCCTGACTGTGTTTCATGGCATGCATCAGCCTACAGACCTGAACCCATGAAAACATCTTTTCAGTACAAATTACTCCATAGGAACCACAGTTTTTTCACTGTAACACTTAGGGTTGCCATGGCAAGGTTATGATCGAGGAGATGCCTTACACTGCAGTCTGTGCAATAGCATAAATCTCTTCAATCCTAATCAGAAGTAAAGGAAATTCAGGGCAGGATTTTTGTAATACAGACCAGTGGGACCACAGCATTTTTCTTGAGTACATCTATATGGGTGTGTAGGAATGGGTGCTATTTTAAAAAGCAAGTGTTCCAGATAATTTGCCACTCTTGGCAATTTTTATTGTAACTACTTGCACTTAAGAAATACCTTTGATGCAATGCCTCGTTATCCATGTACCAGAACATCTCTTTTCCTGGCAACATTTTAGAAAAAAACAAAGTTAAAAAAACAAAAACAAAACAAAAAACCAAACAAATGACCTCTGATAACTTCAGTGAGATGGCATGTTCTCATAAATTATTCTCTCTTAATATATCAGTCTAATGAATATGCACAAAGACTTGGCATATCTATTTTCTCCTTTTTAAGTCACATTTGACCACAAGGCACCAATGTGTTCAGATGTAATTAGAAGAAATGCTGTGGTCCAATATCCGTGACACCTCCTAGAACCACAGGAAACTCATCTGTTCACTGCTTCACAAATTGCCAGAACATTTCACAACATAACATCAACAAGCAGCACAGAAAAAGTTCATCCAAGAAAATGTCCTTGATGTGCCTTTGATACTATTTGCAGGGTACTATTTATTCTTGGACTATTGGAACATTTTTCACAAATACACTTTTTACAATAGAATATTTTAACTTCGATATGCACATAAACATACATAGTTATTATATAAATAAAGTTTAAAAACAAAACCTGTTGATCATAGATGAATAGAGAAAGATGTCTCTGAAAGTGCAGTGAAGTTCTTCTTAAAAGTTAAAACTAGTATATTGCTAACATTTAAACAAGTCGTATAGCCTCACGCTACCTTAAAATGAACCCTATCTAGTGAAAATTCAGGTCATAGCAGCTCATGAGCCAAACTCACTCTTCAAATATTATTTAAACCAAGTAGCCTTGATACCTTATTCACAACAGCTCATTAGTCTTTATTGTGTTATATTGCCAAGTTTTACAACCACAAAAAATAACAGTAAAATCCAATAAAACTGATTAACAAAATTAGAATGCAATCAAAACCACAGTAAAGACATGCAACATAACAATGAAGCCTAATAAGGGCATTCAAAATCATTACTTGAACTTATGTTCTCATGTATCTCTGATATATTAAAGTCTAATTCTCTTTTCCCCTCTTCATTTCCTATGTACAAGAATGCATTGGTAAATCATATTCACATAAGAAACGTGTGTCTATTACCATGTCTAATCATAGAAATAGCTCTCCTGTAATACGAACATGGTTTTGCTCTACCAAAATCAACAATGTATTCAAGACTTGTGGATTGTAAGGCTGGGAAACATGGAGACTCTAGTTTCTGTCTTGGGCCTCAGACTTCTTGGATGAAACTCTTCTATCAAGTCCAATACTTCTGACTGCTCTAATGCATATCACTAAGAACTACATCCCACGGATATTTACAGCCTTCCAATGAAAGAATCTTCTCTACTCATTTGGTGTTTAAATAGCTTTTACACCTTTGCTCTTAACATATGCACTCTATATCCAATTTAAAAAGGGTTTTTTGCTTCTTTGCAATTTTGTGATAACTTTGCCTGCTAAGTTCAAGAACCTGCCATTATCTTCCCACCACACAAGCACTCATACCAAGAATAAGCCATTTCTTTTTCACAAGCTACAAGTGTCTTAATTCTTTCATTGTAAAGCAAAGTAAGAATCATCACTGTGATCTCCTCATCTCCATTCTATTTACTCCAGTAGTTACCTTGCATGTAATAGGAATATCTTAGAGAAAGCACAAAATACTTCAACTTTCCAGTTTTGGAGATATCTTTTATCAGCAAAGACCATCTTTTACCTCAATCTACCCACTAGGAGTGTTGCTACAGCTAAATATATGAATTTGTGATTCTGTGTTCCAGTATTCAAATTCAACTGAGAGAAAGTTGTTAGTGCTAGTTAGCAGCAGACGTTCAAACTACAAATGCACATAATTCACCTTCAGTATCCTTAACGCTTAGCAGAATTTAGGAGCATCAGGGCTTTTGCTTCTCTGTCGAGCCTGGATGCCATGTTCAGATTTATAACGTCATCTACTAATTAGTCGGTTCAAAGGACACACCATTCTCCACTAACATTTTTCCATTTTCTTCCTTCATGCTCAATAAAGAAAAATAAACAAAACTCAGAAAAGCTATCCGCTCAGTCTTGTAGGTATTTTTCACTGGCTGCATGAAGATAAGAACTCATGCACATTTTCCTCCATTGATCAACTCACTGTATTTAATTTTTTGACCAGCACTAAAATAGTTAATGTTGACATTTAAACCAGATATTTACATTTATTCCAGATGAGATGATTTGTTCATTTCCAGATGAACTGATTCATACTACCTTCATTTACAAACAGATGTGAGCACTTCTGGCATTTTTTTCAAAGTTTTTCTCCCAACTAAATTACTAAAGACTTTCGGTCAGGGAGAAAAAAAGAGGAAAAGAGAAAAGGAGAATCTAGAAAGCAAAATTACAATTCAAGGAAGAAATCAGATCCCACTAATCTCAAATGCTGTTCATTTTCAAATGAAAATCTCAGATGCCACTCATATTTGTTTAAATTCCTTTTTTCCTCTAAACAAACTTGTAGGCAATAGACAACTGTGACGTGGCCTGCCGTACCCATCATGCTCAGGACTGTGTCAGGAATAGACCTGGAGACCACATCCTAAGTTCCTCTCTTTCCAGTTCTGGGAAAATTCCCATTAGAATTTAGACTCTGCATCCTCAGTTCAAGTTTCACTCATCTGTTTCCAACACAATTGTGTACTCAACAAGCTTCTGTTTGCTTCTTGGCAGACTATTTCCTCTGAATCTGAAGTCATGTCAGGTTTATGACATCATACTAATTTCCACAGCGACAGCATGCCATGGCAAAAACATGGGCTTATAAATTTCACTGCAGGAACAAACAGAAGAAAAGAACCTGGCGGGGGAAGAAGGAGATCTGTTTTTGAAAACAACTCGTGAGAAAAACCTACATCTTAACTCACATTTTGAGAATCTTGGAGTTCAGATTTGAATTGTAAGGCTTAGTGCCATGCCTAAAGTACCAAAGAGAGAACAGAAGTACTGGAAAAAAGAAAAATTACTTCGGATCAACACTACATCTGTGTTATCACTCCACTGTGAAAATTTTCCTTAAAGTCAAGAAACTGGCATGCATAATCCTCTGAAGATACTTCATCAGTGACACAAAACCAACCTGTATTTGCTTCCTACAAGGCACAGCCAACAGAATTTTTTTTTTAAATCATCATCAGATGTTCCAAAGCAGGGGAGAATAGTCCACCCATTATAAGCACATTCAGTCATCTCTAACAGCCTTCCTGATCAGCTCCATATCCTGAAGCCTAAGACAGTAGGGCATAAACGCACTCTGGGAAACTTTCCATATTCCCAAAACAGTGAGTCATTCAACAGTTGTTTTTAAACAGGATCTGAAAAGGTGCCACCAGCAACACTAAGGTCATCTCCAAGTGCACACTAATGAACCACACAGAAAAAAGCAGAGACGTTTGCAGCAGATTGTTTAATATTTCTTGACATCTCAGTACTTATATGGCCCTCACAACTTTAATATGAATGTCTCAAAATCATTAATGGATTTTACTCTCACATCACCCCTGAAAAAATGGAGTTATCTACATTTTGCAAATGGAGAAACTAAACTAAGGAGTAGGTAAAAAAAGGAAAGTTCTTTAAAGCTACAGAAAGAATATGATGAATTAAAATGGGATCACGGATCTCTTGAACCTTGTGTTTTGAAACTTTGTGAAAATATGATAAAAGGCTAGATAATGTTTTTCTGAAAATACCCAACTTCCAGAAGGAAAATAAAATTGCAATCTGGCCAAATTTTTATAAATATGCACATTCTATGTATATTGATGGCCTTTTTTATATATAAAGCTCCCTAGATTAATGAAAATTATTCTGTGCCTAACCCAGGACAATATAATCATGACACTGTTGTATTGTAGAGATGCAGATTGGTGACTTATTTGGATTGTAGCTTCTAGGCAGCTAATCTGAGGCTTGAACAATCCCTTCCCAAGAAATTAGGGGGAGATGGCAGAAGCATATTCTAATCTGGCTAACCTTTCTGGCAACTTCTTTCTGGTTCCAGCAGTAGCCCTTTTCAACCAGAGATAGGAAAAAAAAACCACAGAGGACTGGAATTAACTGATTTACATCTTCTCATGAGAGATGCCTGGATCTATATCTATTTTTTAAAAATTTATTGCCCAAGCTAGGAGTTAGAGAATGGTTGCCATAACCAATAGCATGTGTGACAGTACCTTGGGCAAATCATTAAAGTTTGCCCTGTAAGACAAGAATAAACTTTATTTAAACTCGGAAATTCAAAGCAATTCAGTCTCATTTCATTTTTAGCTTTAGCAAGCTTGAATATTTCTCTGAGCTTCCCGACTTTACTAGAAAATTGTTGCTTTTATGCTTTGACAGGTGCGAGAGTAGGCTGTTGACACAGGATTGCGCATTCAATTTTGGTGTCCTACGTGCTTTCACGGAACAAACCGCTGATTTTAGCATGAAGAGATGTGGGTGCGCGTGCATACGGTTCATCCCTCACCTGTGGAAGGATGAGATAAAGCAGCTGAAGTTCGTCGGTCACTTTGGCTGAAGTTACCCATGAAAAAACAGCGAACGTTGCTCTGGAGCAAGGTGCGCCGGGGCTGCCCCTGCTTTGGCTGGCACAGCCGGGAGCGGCGTGTCCCGGGTGCCCTCTCGTGGTCCTGCCTGGTACAGGGCTTCCCAGGCGGGAGGCACCCGGGCTAGAATACGGGGAGAAAAGGTAATTCACTTAAACTACAAGCGAAATACGAGAAATTGTTAACCGCATGTCCTAAAGGCCTTTAAAAATAGGTCTCAAAAAAAATGTTTTCCTTATCTTGCCCGCCAGAGTTTACCACAGATTACAGTGACCACTGTTAAGGGACGAGAGTGGTTTTCACTGAAGTCAAATGCAAACCTCTGCTCGATAGCAGTCTCAACAGGTTGAAGCCTCATATGATTTCCCAGCATTACGATGCATACGTACAATAAACAGAATTAGCTTAAAGAAAGGTAGGATCTTGTATATGCGCTAACCAAGTACACTCATGTGCCACTAGGAGAAGTTAAGTTTACTTCCCCCAGCAACAGTGATAAGAACAGGTGGGCTACAAGGATGCAATGTTCCTATATTCAGGTTGCAAACATGCCTTAGCAGAAAACCTAAAGCTGGACAGGCTAGATCCCAGAGATCATGCCTGTGATTCTCTCTTGGAATTGAAAGACACCTTCCAGCCATTCTGCACTGAGGATCTGGAGAGGAAACTGAGCTTTCCAAAATAAGAAATGAGGACATGGCAACTGTTAGCGATGACTGTAAAACACGGAGCTTTAAGCTCAATGTTTCAAGTGACAGGATCGGCACGCTTCCATCTCAACCATATTATTGCTTCACAAGAACTCAGTGTCTTATCTCACATGTGATCCAAGGCCTTTGTGTGTATGTGTCCACAGGAACACTTGTTAAGTCACACAATTGCTTGACTCACCAAAGAAAATCAAAAGAATTAGAGCAGAAAAGCCCTCCTGAACAAGCTGGAGGCTCAACAGGAGTATATGGTTTGTAAATACTATGCTAGCTTTCCGCTATTTCTTTGGAGAACATAATGCTTTCATTTGATTTAATTACTTCCTCACAAAATCACTTGCTTCGAACCAAACAACAAGAATTGGAACAGGGTTTGTATGGCCAACAAACCTCAAGTGCTTAACATCACATGTCATACTGCTGCAAAGGACACTCTCTGACAAAACCCCATTACACCCATTTTCAGGGCATATGAGAAGCAACTTGACCCTGGTTTGTTCACAAAAAGTGGATCTGGATTATATGACTATCCATATCCATGACAGATTCATGTAATTGTGTAAACAGATCGGGAATGAGGTCTCCCTCCCTTAGAATCTCTCTCACCATAACACCACTCAATTAAAAACTGCCTAGTATCAAACTGTCACGTTGTTTTTGGTGGTAATTTTTCTGTACCATTTCTGCTATGAAGTCATGAGGAGGGGCGAAAAAACAGAAATACCCTTCCGCAGAGTTACAGTTCTGTTGAGGATGCTGAAGAACTATGGCATGGCTGATCTTTCCACCAGGTCTTCTCAGACACCCTACAGATGACCCCCAGCTATTGATTACCCCTTTTCACATTTTTAGTAACGTGCAGCCAACTATGCATGCCTACGTTATGCCTAACTTTTGAACCCTTCCAACCCTGTCTTGCTTATTAATCAAATACAGAAAAGCTACAGGATGGTTCCCATCACCAAAGAAGCAGCAATGTCTGCTCTAGTGGAACCTGTAGACTGTTTACCCTTTACACGCTAGTCATCATATTTTCACTTTTCTCTTTGTAATCACAGAAAAGTATCTGTTGAATCCTTCCACCCTTCCTTCAAAAAACTTCTTATGATTTTGCTGGCATCACAGAACTGTGGGACCAAGAGTTTACACCTCTGCCTTAAGTTAACCTAACGTTTAAAAAAAAAAAAAAAAAAGAATTCTCATGAGATATGAGTAACATCTTGACCCAGTGAAATTATGTTTGACAATAGAAAATCATATAATTAGGATTAGGTCTGTATGTGGTTTGGTCCAAGAGAGGTCTCTGGAGAAATAACTTTGATTTTCTCTTTGACACATCCTTGAGAGGAATGAGTAGACTGAGTAGACTCTGCCCAGGGTTTCTGGCAGACTGAGGAAAGGGGATGGAGGAGGTTAGGACTTGCAGAGGGGGTGCCTTCTGTCACCACTGCAATATGCCTCTGGCTAGACGAACATTAGTATAAGGTTTTTAAGGAGCAGGCTGACTTCAGGGAGTTTGAGTTGGCTGTCAGAAAGCATGAGACAGTATTGCACAGTACACTCCTGATATTTTCTGTTGCTCATTCAGAAGCAAGTGACATCTGTTCCTGACATTATCGTGCTAATTCACAGATTCAGTGTGTTCTCTAATTGTAAAACTAATTTTAATAAGTTAGAGCCCCTATGCATGCACACTAGTGGGTACAAATGAGCGGGTTTTTCTATCCTCTCTTCAAATGAAGGATATTGTAGATAGTGTTCGAGGTTGTTAGTACCTGCATAAGCATGGACTTTAAGTATTTGGATAACATTAAATCCTTGATGTGCTCAGTTATCAGTCTGATCTCCTTATGTCCCTGTTTTACAAGAATTACATTTGGTTAGTGTGTCCCTTCTGTTTCCTCCATGCCCCAGTTGCATGGTACTAGGACAGATGTTTAAGTAATTGGGAGGATGTTTTTTTAGATAAAGTCTCGAGTCACAGGAGAATAGGACATTAAGCAGCTTATTCAGTTTTGTGAACATTTAATGACTTACGATCATAGAGATGGGACCCACTGCAAAAATCAGAGCTAGAGATAGCCATTTTAGCAAAAGTGTGAGAAAAGATACAAAAGAGAAAATTTGTTTGTTTAAAAAATAAACAGTTTTTTTATAAAAAAACTTATCAATTTTATTACAAAGTAAGTTTGCAGTGCAAAAAAGACTTCCTCTCTCTTGCACAAACTATAACAAAATTCTCTGAGGTGTACAAATGATGGAGTAAAGAAGAAATGAGCTTAGCTCCAACTCAAACTGGTAAATACTAGGAATCTTTTGCCTTGGGACACTGACATGTTGGAGATTAAAATTTTTCCAACAAATCTTGTTTCTTCACTCACTCACATCCCACCTCACTTTGGCCCAAGGTACACTTGGTGGATTCAATTCATCCCAGGCATATCACTGCAGGCTTCAGAGAAATTTCATTGGCCCACTGTTGAGTTCAAAGAAAGCTATTTGTATTCAGTATATTCTCACTGTCAAGACAAACTTGAGCTCACAGCAGCTCTGAGCTGTAGTTTACGAGCAGAAATAAAAGTTAGTGGGAGAAGGCAAAAGGATGCTGAAAAGCGATCTTGATGTAATCTTGGGCAACTACAGATATTCATTAGGCTTTCTGAAATGACCACTGCAGGGGGACAGGCAAGAACACTGCCAGAAAGATTTCTAGCTTACATTTTTCCAGTTATTAACCAATGCTACATTACCTGCCAGCCAATGCGCTTTCAGCAATTGTCGCCCCTGTGGAAAACAAGTGAGCCTAGCTGCACCAGAGTCAGTGAAAACAGTTTACACCAGGGGAGGGTCTGGCAGCCTTCTCCCAACCCTCTTTCCCACTAATTTCCTCATTCCTTCCATATTCCCTTTTTCCTTCCTTCCTTTCTTTTCTCCCTCCATCCATTTTTTTCTTGGGGAAGGAAAGGAGGAAGAATTTTCCTTTGACTGATCTGGTCTTGGGATCACAAGCACATTGACACACAATACACAAGCCCCGTGTGTAGACGCCTGCACCCATGGAGCAAGAAGGAAGATAATAATGGAAAAGTTGCTTTTGGTTTTTCTTGAAGGCCTGGAATCTATTGCAGTCACCACCAAAACAAGTATCACATTTACTCGTGCACAATGGCTCTTACACATGTTTGGAAAGCCAGCACTGTCACTATCCCACATTAACAGTTCTCATGATATCAATGAAAGCCTTATATGTTTTTGTTTTCCCCTTAGAGCCACAGTTCCTGAAAACAAGTAATTACTTAATGATCTTTTATTTTCTTAATGAAAGCTAAGTTTCAAGCCCCTGTGCTTGTTGAGAAGAGCTTGAAACTGGGACTTCAGGGAATTTTAAAGGCTTAATAAAAATACCCTCAAAATTCAAATAAAAAGAAGCAAAAGAATTTATTGTTGTTGTTGTTTTGATTTTTAAGCCTTAAAACTGAGCATGAAGGCATCTCTGCAAAAAGAAATAAAGTGCTAAAACTACAGATGCTAACAGAAGGCATCATATAAACAAGATTTTAATCCTATTAGGACTGAATAGAAGTGTTTTCAGAAGGAAGCTTTATGCTTTCCACAGCTACATTTTGCACGGAAAACTTCCAAACCCCTACCAAGTTGCAACTACAAACTTAGTGTTGCTGCACCTTCCTCACAAGAGTTGCGATGTTATCCACAACCTCCTCTATGAGATATTTTCTCTGTCTGAAGGCATCACAGCCTACAGTTCCCAGATTGCTATCATGCCGTCTCCAACAGGAGATACTGATGTATGGAGTAGACTGATTAATGGAGCCTGGAGCAACAAAAGAGGTCTTAAAAAAACAAGTCTTAAGCAGTGCCCTGAAACAATGCAACAACTTAGAGCCATTAACAAGCTGACCTAAAATAAACCATGAATTTCAGGATGACTTGACAAAAAAGTTTATTTTTTTTCCCTTGGCAAAACTGATGCCTTTCCACAGAAAATATCAATTTTGCTGTAACCACAAATGTCTGTCAAATGATTTCAACGGAAAAGTTTCCAACCAATGCTAATCATTAGTCACTTGAAAATGTACACCAAAATGTCCTTTGTTTTAGTGTACATCTGCAGCCAATCAACAGACTAATTTGAAACAAAAGAAGTCCATATACAGTTGGAAAAACAAAAAGACCAGCCAAACTGAATAGCTGCCAAGAATGTAGCCTTGAGAGAACATCTGAACGACACCAAGATACGTTGTTCTACACTAATCTTGGGAGAACCTCTTTTGATTGTGATGAATTTCTGTGTTGTATCATACTTTTATACTCTATCACAGTTTTGCAATATTAAGGCTACCTAAAGCTATGACCACCCGACTCCATCTATCCTATTCCTCAGTAGCTTTGATCAAGGGAGACTCATTTCCTATATGAGCCTTTGCCAAAAAAGAAAAAAAGAAAAAAGAAAGAAAAAAATACCTCTCTACGTGAGCAAGCTTTATGGTTCTCCAGGATTGAACAGGCACACACTGGAAGTGGCACCATTACAAAACCCTCAAACATATCTAATGTGTCCTGCCTGACATTCTGTTTAGAAGAATGGTTAGTTTACCAAAATATCCCAACAAGACTCCACTGCCATCCAGTTAAATGGCACATAACGTCTTCTAGCAAGCAACATGAATTTCTACCGGTCAATCAACAACTCACTTGCTTTGCCATTCTACTTCTTTTTGTCTTTGAAATCCTTTCTGATATTGCTGTTCTGTACTAGTTTATAAGAAGCCCTAGAACAGGCATGGTAAGACAGAATATAATGCTTGAGAAAAATCAAACACGATTTTTAACTACAGTGGGGATCCTTCTCTTTTGGCTGTAATGCTGAAAAAAAAATAGGCCGCTTCTGGAGATGTTCCATACAACTTCTTAGCCTTATATTCCCCATGTGAACGGAAGTAATTTCATACGTAACCTACGGCACAAATAATTCAAAATCAAAAGAGAAGAAAACAGCACCTGACCTAGAAAGGAACCAGCTTTTATTTTCAACTAACTTTTAATGACAGCCTAAATGCTTTTAAAGTCATGAAATACAAATTGAACAGCACAATGGAGTAAAAGTTACATTCAGCATCCTAAAATGCTAGTTATGAAAATGTAAATGTCTTCCAAGAAAAAGAGGCCATTGTTTGAAAAAATAACCAAACAACGTAAAATATCCCTCGTGGGAGTTCAAAATTTCTTCCTTGCTCATGTCATTCTAGAAAAACAGAGATCAGCTTAACTAATAAGTAAAATGATTGGCAGCCTCTTTTCTTTCTCACATACACCAAAGATATGAAAATGAATGGGAAAACTTCAATCAACCCAGTTACGAAGAAGGAAGATGAGAATACGTGAAGTATCTGAAGCTGCAGCTGTATCTCACATA
>VYZW01057168.1:19211-85987 GCA_013401315.1 Balaeniceps rex | reverse complement strand
GGCCGGGGCCCGGCAGCTCTGCCCTGCCCTGCCCTGCCCGGGGGGTGAGGGCGGCCGCCGCTGGCGCGTCCCTGCACTCTCGTCCGGCCCCGCAGGTGGTGGGGCCGCCTGTGCCGGGCTACGCCGTACACGGTGGGTTTGTGCGTTAAGTGTGCCCAGCCCGGCTGGAGAGGCCTTGGCGGCCTCTGGTGCTGGCCAGACCGGCGTGCCCGCCCTGAGGAAACCGCCCGGCCCCGACCTCCCCCGCTTGGCAGGAGTTTGTGCACAGGCGGCACCGGCCCGGCGCAGGTGGCCCGCCGCATGGGCCCTGCTCGCCGCGCTGCCTCGGGGCCGCTCAGGATGGAGAGTGCGATGTAAATTGCTGAGACCACGCAGCCATTAGGAGCCAAGAACGTTATTAGCATATAATTGCTGCGTTATTATCTTGAGACCTGTCACCTGCCCCTACTAAGACCAAGTGATTGGCTAAGATAGGGAAACTTTTCACAAAATTTACTGAGGGTCCATATCTAAGAGGAACACAAGGTCCTGATGCCCGATAACTTTGCAGAAGTTGATGACAGAAACATCTGGATTAACAGATAAGCCACGAGGGTGCTGATGGATGCTGCTGCTGGAAGACCCACAAAAATAGAGTTGCTTTGCTGTACCACGTTTATGATTGTATAATTAGAAACATGCATTAGTAGGTAATTAGGGGATTCATATCATACCCTTGCATAAAGCCCCTAAAGAGTAATTCCTGGGGAGTGCCCAGTTTGGCTGGGGCACTTCATGCACATGAATAAATATTTACCTTTGTAATTCCATAGTTGGTGTCCCAGCCTCTCTCCTTGGTTGGCACAGGCCTGTTGTGAATTTGTAACGCTAGTGCAATGGGAGTATGCTTGCTCTCTTTCAGTGGATTGCCCTGCCCTGGGCTAGCGTTTCCACTTCTAGCGTTGTGTTTTAGTTTGTCATCTTTGCGCTTCCCGCCGCAGCACGGCAGGTTATGAGGAGCAGCGCCGGCAGGTTGGCGTCGTTTGGGATGTGCACGTGCCCTGGCCTGCCTAATCCCTGGCTGCGGTGGGTAGGGTGGTGGCTGAGGGGAAGAGGAGCTCTCAAGACCTCGCGGTGGTTCACAGGCAGATTGAGGTCAGCGGCGTTAGAGAATACCATGGCTTAATGGTGGGTTAGGATAGGGCAGTGGAGGCCAGGTTTGAAGAGCTGAGGTCTTCCTTAGGAAAAGACTAATCCAAGGAGTCGGGTATTTCCTCATCTCCCCTTCAGTTTCAGGTAAACAGTTAATGCAGGGAAATATTCTGAAGAAAAACAAGGCTCACCAACAGAGACTCAGAGTTTAAAGAAAAAGAATTCAGTTATTTATTAATAACCAAAATTGACTGGGTAGATACAAAAGCTGAAGGCACGTACTTAGCCTCCTTCAGTAATATGAAACTGTTACAAAGACACATACTGAATTCTGGCTGTGCTTAATTTATTTGACAGCACTGCTATGTATATCACACAGCAGCTACCATCTAGGTGTCCATATGCTTCAAGCATTACATACATATACATTAAAAAGAATATATATTATGTACAAAAGAAGACACTTTTCTCTCTATCCTTTGGTGAACTGATTGTTCATGCAGACCTGGTGTGGGATTTTTTAATTTTGAACCTCATAGTGTCTCAGTCCATCTTGGATGATGTTACAATTCCATATTTAAGTTGTTTTGTTTTTTTTTCTATTGGCATCACATTCCATATTCCATTATACCTGGAACTTGATGGGGTTTTGTCCTTGTCTTCAAGACACAGCAGCTAAGATGCTGACTCTTCATGTTTTCTGATTGTCTCCTCAGTGCTAATAATCACTTCATCTGGGAAAAATCAGTACTCTATTCCCTGCTGCCTGTCATTTCTTGAACATCTTTCCTATAACTACTAAGCTGCTTTTTCTTTCAATTGCAAAAATAAATGTTGAAAGTATTTTAATAGGAAATGCTGTTGAAAATAATTCTAAAGTTTTTTTTTTTAATCTGAAACATACAAATAACTTATGCAGTTACATATATTTGAACTGTCAGTGAATGTGCCTGAGATGATTACATTAACTGCGTTGTCCTAGATCTGTAAACTGCATCCTGCCTCATGCTTCCTAGTATAAGCCATCTCACCAACTGCTCGGGGTCGGTTAGTAAGACCTCAGTTTATGAATACTTACTTTTGCAAGTGCAGCTTTACTGAGGGAGGCAGTTTAGTCATTCTCATGATACAAAACTCTGGGAAAAGCGAGGCTGCTTAATGTGAAAAAATTCAAAGAATTTATTTGCTAAAGAGGACATTTAGCAAATGGACTTTCTCAGGTACTTACAGACTTTTACAGGACCTGGAATTTAAAAATAACCTTAAATTTCATGGGGCATTACTGTTTATACATTCTGTTCACTTGTTCTTTCCTCCTCATACACATGAACTTACCTCCTTATGTTTTAAGACCTACTGAGAAAAATCTTACTGCCCCTCATCTAGTATTTACAGTGCTGACTCCTGATTAAATCAGGTTGTATTTTCTTTTCCATTCTATCATTTGACTATATGACCTTGGGCAAATCACTTTGTCCTTTTTGCCTCTTCAGACGGGCTCGCCCTCAGGGCTACAGGTTACTTCTTACTACAGTTATATTTAAGAGAATTATCGGCAATTACCGTTTATACAGCTATTATAAGAAAACATTTTTTTGCTATTTCTAAGTAGGAGATGGAGTGAAACCGAAAAAAAGTGACTGTAGGTAACACTTTAAGATTAAAAATCTTTTTGGCAGTGAGTCAAACTTCATTGATTTAAACCTGGAACCATTGACATTTGCCTGCAATTTTTTTTTTATGTGAAAGGAACTCTTAATTTTTTTTAAAGAGTACTTAGAGAGGTTTAAAGACTTAGCATTATTTTAAATATAGAAACAAGATGATAGAAAATTGAATTAAGAAAAAATCCTACACAGGGAAAACTCACAAATACCCTGTAGTCCAGTTGATCCTCTATTAGAAAAAATAATATAAGACAGGCATTCCATTGGAAGGGATGGTGAAGCCTTGTTGTAAAGGGACATAAACATCTGGCAATACACCTGGTCTCTACACATATTTATAAATCACCTCAGGCATCCCAAGGTACCGTAGAGAACACACATGAAAATTCAACTAAGAACATTCATAAGCCAAAGAAAATAAAAACGGTCTCGATTTTGCGTGGAAAGAAATAAGTCTCATTTACTCCACTAACACAGTTTGGAAAGACACGGTGCAATTTTGCACTTCTTGCACCTTTGCACCTGCTGACTTTCATTTATATCCTCCAGGCAACAAGCAAGCCTGAAGGCCTTTGGCTCATAACCAATGCCGACGTTGCAGCGTGGTGCTACAGGAGCGCCTGCAGCTCTGGTAGAGCCTCCCCACTCGCCTCTGATCTGGGAACGTTGAGGTTTCCGGGCATCTTTTCTAAAACGGTTTTTGTGGTGAATCTCCCAGTATTGTTTGTTGCTGCTCAAGATTGATTAATATGTAGTGAGCTGCTTTGCAGATGCCAACTTTGCCTGCAAGCCTCAAAATGGGTTCGTCGCATTTGTTTCTGGAGGCTGAATGGTGCTATATGCTCTTGGAAACTCTTGAGGACAGTCCAGCAGAAGAGCCTGAGCTGACAAAGGTCAAAGGTGCCTGCGTGATATTCGGGTCCAGAGCTGTAGATTTAGGTGTTAACACAACACAGCTATACCGTGGAACCAGCTGCAAATTTGGCCCTTAATACTTCTTTCTTATACCTGGTATAACACAATTTTCTACATTTTCTTCAAACTGCAGAGCAGTGCTGTGCTAATTACCATACATACCATCCATTTTGTTCTCCATGGAAAAAAAAAGAAATTGACAATGAAAACTGCTCATCTGTAGTCAGATATCCCAAGTTCATGCTCTACAGGTTATTTTGGACCAGATAGCATCACCCCTAAGCACCACTACTGTTTTCATTGATAGGACAATGGAAAGTGGGTACGTCCTTGGTAAATTAAAACTCTCCCAGAATGCTTTGACTAATAGGACTAGAGGTACAGCAGCAAATATCTCCAGGGTTATGTATCCTAGAGAAGTGAAAATTAGGACTTGTGATCATGGCACTTGTGATTTTTTTTTTGTATTTTTTATTTTTTTTTTTAATCATAGTGAAACTTAATTAATGGCAGTCTGGTTTTCAGAAAAATTAAAAGTTAAATAGTTTCTGGAGCTGCCATCACACTTGAGGTTCAGCTGATGTCACCATGGAACTGAGTTTTCTCTCTGGGGAACCAGCGTTGGGGAAGTGCCAAGATAATATAATACAGCCTTTGCATGAGTTGGCTAAATGTGCATCTTATTGTGCCAGAGTCTGACTGGATCAGTGATTCTTATCAGCCCTAGCTATGCTGGGTAAGCCACCAGGCTGTGCTCAGCTAAGAGCTTTTCTTAGCATGTGGGCCAAAAATTTCTCTCTCCTCTCAAATACTGTCACATAAAGAAGGAGCACCATGCAATGAGCTTTATCACCAAGGTGGCTGCTAGCGTTCATGCTGCAAGCTGAGGACAGGCACCAGTGATACACTTTCTCTAGGTCCAGCTGTGCCTTTCTGGAGCATAGATTTGTCTAGCTTTAAGCTACAGCTTCTGCTTCACACAGGGAAAATTACCGAGGTCAGTGACTTCTTTGTTATGTCCCAAAACAACTTCAAGGCTCTGCGTAAAAATTTGATCATAAAGAATTGGCCTGGTGGGTGAAGATGTGAACTGAAATTTGGTTGGATTTGTTTGTTGAGTATTAATGACATGCACACCGTCACTGGAACCAGAATAGAAATGTTTTCTCTCAAAAGACAGCTTGTTTTGGATACAAAGGAATTGGCTTCATGTTTCTAGCCTACGAACACCTGGCTGCTGGAGTCCAGTCTCCCACAACACTGGCCAACCATGAACAGATGCTTAGTCCAGGACAGACCAACGCCATGTGCCACCGCATGCTCGCGAGAACACACAAGTATTTCACCAAACATACATAACAAATGCAAAACCTAGAGTTCAAATAGACAAGAGACACAAATCATGGTGCACCACAAGGAAGGGAGTGGGAGTGGTTGTTAATTTGTGCCCTGGGCCCCTGCAGTGGCAGAGAGGTATTGGGTGGGACAGCTCAGAAGATATCTAGATACCTTCCTTCCACAAAACCACCTGCGGTTCCTGCTGAGGTTACATAGGTGCGACTTGGTATTGTAGTTGGAGTAATTCTGAGAAAGCTTGACGGCGGGAAGCTTTTTCAGCTAGTGTGGTGGCCAACACCAAGTTCTGTAGGATCACCTTGTTCAGAAGTTAATAAATAAAATGCCAACTTAGTTTTACAAAACTGCTTAATTTTTCTCTCTTTACATGTTGTGCGTGGGTGTATGCATCCGTGTACATTTCGGGGGTGCCCCTTCTACAAGGACATGCTGCAGAAACAAAGTAAGTAATAGCCGCTATACTATGTTTTCACTATATTTAAAGCAGACCTGAAAAATACAGTATTTAACCAAAACCCAATTAAATTGTCTTATGCTTTTTCTGTAATTTCTTTCCTATCATTACAGATTACAAAGACATTTATGCCTAAACAGAAGCTGTCTTCTTCCAATCAGCCTGCTCTTTCTGCTCAGTTCATTCACTAAATCATTTAATCACCCAAGGCCATATGTTACCATCTTGTGTAAAACGGGTGGAAGCGAAAAAAAAAGATGCAAAAATCTCTGCACAAGAGTGGGTGTCAGCATCCAGCATAGCTCCCACTAGGAAGCACAAAATATAAAATGTTATCACCAGTGAATGTGACTACGAAAATAAACCGAGACAGACAAAAGAAAGAGACAAGGCGTTGCAAAGGTGAAGGAGACCGTCTTCGAATCTCAGTTCTGGGTGGAAAAGTTACAGACTAAATGTTACATGTTAGTCCATGTGCTCATATTCTCAATATTCTGCTGTTAATACAGTTGCTGTGCTCTGCTGTAATTAGCTTGAAAGCGCATTAACTCATGCGTACAGTCCCATTTTTACATTGCATGAGTAAGACCCTGTCCCTGTCTTGGTTCCCTCTTGGCTCTTCTGTTTCTCTCTCTCCATGTACTGCTGCACATTTTGTCCCAGGTATTTCTGTGCGGAGTCAGACCACTCGGCTTCAGCTGCTGTTCCCTGTCACGATTAATTCGCGTGGTTTTGTCTCTTGGCACATTTGCTGGGTGGCAGACCCTTGGGAAACACATGGCTCGGAGCAAATGGGGTGTGTGGGGTGTGTGCTCCCGTCAGGGAACAAGGAGTCTTGAGGGAAGTTAGAGGTGGAAAATCTATTATTTTTAAAGCAAGGGAACTTTCCAGTTTTATGAAAGGACCCGTAATCCACCCTTTCTTCGTACCTTCAGGAAGCTATTGTGTGTTTTCTTGCCAGTGAGCTTGTGACAGTGCTGCAGTTGGAGACGGGAGGGCAGCCAATGGAGGGGTCTCCACCGAGAAGCCACTGCTGCTCCCTGCTCACAGAGGCTCCCAGGACAGAGGCGTAACACTGCAGACTGCACAAAACCCCTCCTCTAAAACTGCACATGCCGATTTATCCTAAGACTATGAAAGCATAAAAGATTATATTTTCATTTGCATGGTTTGCTGGTTTTTATTTGGCAGCTACAATAACAACAGGCTACAGTGAGCCCATAAAACAAAGTGAGAACAGCAGCTCATTTTTGTGGCAGAATGTAATGGCTATGGCTAAAGGGCTTACATAATTCATCTTAAACCCTTATGCCTCTATTTACTGATGTTTAAATGAAAATTAAACTCTTAGAGCCATAAGGAGGCTTCTGGTATCTGAAACGGGATTTTGCTACCGATATTTTTATCCGACACTACCAGCTGAAAGCTCCCGTCCGTGGCGCTGGGAGGGGAGAGGGGAAGCGTTTCGCAGGGAAGCACCATGGCTGGGCAGGTCGGGGTCTCCCCTCCCCTGCCTGCTGCTCAGGGTAGCACCAAAGCCCTTGGGGCCCCATAAATGCTAGAGGGATTGACTGGCCGTACCTGGGAGTCTGACCGGAGAGGTTGCAACCGTAAGCTGTGTTTCTGTGGTGGGAGGATGGTCACTGAGGTGACCGGCAAGAGGATATTTACCACTTTGGCAAAACGAAAAGTTGAAGTAAAGCTGAGGCATCTGGTTTCCTCAAAGGCAGCTTACGGTAAGAACAGCAGCTCTGTGATTGCTCTTCCTAATATACGAGAAGACAAAAGATTCAGCTAACCATACTGTTAGGGTAGAGAAAGGAATTTATTTCCCAGAGGCTTTTAGAAGGTTATTTTGTTTGTTTCTCAGATTTTTCTGTGATGTATCATTTTTTTCCCCCTCTCTATTCTCCAGAAGATAGAGCAGACTCAGGAAGTGAATTGCTGCTTAGGGAAGTGTCCTGCCTCCAAGCTGACTTATATAGTAGGACATATGGCATAAGTTATATTTGGACAGATGTGAACAAGTAGTCAGTGGATTTGATAAGATTCTTTATTTAAACTAACTTGCACAGTGTCACTGTTCTACCATCTTTCTCTCCTTCCTCAATCTGATCTTTTGCTGGTTTTAAGTATTTTAAATATACATTACGTCTAACTAGTCTGTAAAGCTTTAAATGCATTTAAGAGTGTTCAGTCATGACAACAATATCTGATTTTCTCCACACTGTGACTGGCAAATATCTGCTTTTGGTGATAAAGCAGGCACAGATGATAAATTGTATGAGTTGCAAACCCCGAGTGATTACCAGTTTGAGACAGCCAAGCTCAATGCGAGTAATTTTCATTGATTTGTGTAATTTGGCCCCTGATACTTCTGTTTCATTGGCATGGAGTTGAGGCACAAATTAGTTCTGTACCTCCCACAGGTAACATACAAATAAATAACTAAATAGGATCAAATTAATTTCAAGGGATCACTTAGTTCATCTCCCTGCCTGGATCCCTGTCAGGATCATCTGTACTGGGGCTGTTTCTGACAAACACTGGTCTGTCCTGTGCTTGGAAATCTCCAGTGAAGGAGACCCCACTGTCCACCCAGGCAATCCTTCCCACTGCTCCATTAGCCTTTCCAGAGAGAAGTTTTTCCTGGTGTCTTCTTGCAAGTATTGTTGTAAGAAGCTTGTTACTTCTTGTCCTGCTCAGAGTGGCCATGCAGAAGAGTTTATTTCTTCCGTACCCTAATAGCTCATGTACTGGAGGTCAGCCATCATGCCTTGTCCAGCCTTGTCTTCTTTAGATTAAACAGCCCCACATGTTCCTTGTAGGTCACGTTTCTCACATTTTGTTTCACTGTTTTCGTCTTCTAGTTGGTCCACATCCTTCTTGGCTATGCCCTGGCTGTGGATCCTGCACTTACACAGTTTATTATCCCTACCAAAGCAGAGAATTTTGCTTTCATCCTATCTGCCATGCACCCAGCTTTTTCGGGCCATTTTCCAATCTGCCATAACCATTTTGAATTATAATCTTTCCTCCGGTGTGCTTGCAGCTCATTCCAAGCTGGTGTCATCTGCAAATTTAAGAGTTGTACTTTTAATCTGTTTATCTGTATCGTTAATGAAAAAATTTAGTTGTATCAAATCTAGGGCAGCTACCTGGAGAACTGGACTCGATATAGCCCTTCAGTTTGGCAGCGAATCTTTGGTAATGGTCCCTTGCATGTGGCTTTTCAGCCAGTACTGCAACCACTGGTTGGTTTTGGCTTAACCATGTTCCCTGCTTCAGTCACGAGAGCATCAGGCAGGGCAAGGTAAACAGCCTGGCTGAAGGCAAGTCATAGTGTCGATTACCTCCCCCCTTCCCTCAAGGCCTCTCAACCTGTCTCAGAGAGGAACTGGATTTGTTTAACATGCTTCATTCATGATAAATTGGTGTGGAGCGTTGCACACCTTGTTGCCTTCTAGATGATTTTGAAGTGTTTAATTGTNGCACCATGGCTGGGCAGGTCGGGGTCTCCCCTCCCCTGCCTGCTGCTCAGGGTAGCACCAAAGCCCTTGGGGCCCCATAAATGCTAGAGGGATTGACTGGCCGTACCTGGGAGTCTGACCGGAGAGGTTGCAACCGTAAGCTGTGTTTCTGTGGTGGGAGGATGGTCACTGAGGTGACCGGCAAGAGGATATTTACCACTTTGGCAAAACGAAAAGTTGAAGTAAAGCTGAGGCATCTGGTTTCCTCAAAGGCAGCTTACGGTAAGAACAGCAGCTCTGTGATTGCTCTTCCTAATATACGAGAAGACAAAAGATTCAGCTAACCATACTGTTAGGGTAGAGAAAGGAATTTATTTCCCAGAGGCTTTTAGAAGGTTATTTTGTTTGTTTCTCAGATTTTTCTGTGATGTATCATTTTTTTCCCCCTCCCTATTCTCCAGAAGATAGAGCAGACTCAGGAAGTGAATTGCTGCTTAGGGAAGTGTCCTGCCTCCAAGCTGACTTATATAGTAGGACATATGGCATAAGTTATATTTGGACAGATGTGAACAAGTAGTCAGTGGATTTGATAAGATTCTTTATTTAAACTAACTTGCACAGTGTCACTGTTCTACCATCTTTCTCTCCTTCCTCAATCTGATCTTTTGCTGGTTTTAAGTATTTTAAATATACATTACGTCTAACTAGTCTGTAAAGCTTTAAATGCATTTAAGAGTGTTCAGTCATGACAACAATATCTGATTTTCTCCACACTGTGACTGGCAAATATCTGCTTTTGGTGATAAAGCAGGCACAGATGATAAATTGTATGAGTTGCAAACCCCGAGTGATTACCAGTTTGAGACAGCCAAGCTCAATGCGAGTAATTTTCATTGATTTGTGTAATTTGGCCCCTGATACTTCTGTTTCATTGGCATGGAGTTGAGGCACAAATTAGTTCTGTACCTCCCACAGGTAACATACAAATAAATAACTAAATAGGATCAAATTAATTTCAAGGGATCACTTAGTTCATCTCCCTGCCTGGATCCCTGTCAGGATCATCTGTACTGGGGCTGTTTCTGACAAACACTGGTCTGTCCTGTGCTTGGAAATCTCCAGTGAAGGAGACCCCACTGTCCACCCAGGCAATCCTTCCCACTGCTCCATTAGCCTTTCCAGAGAGAAGTTTTTCCTGGTGTCTTCTTGCAAGTATTGTTGTAAGAAGCTTGTTACTTCTTGTCCTGCTCAGAGTGGCCATGCAGAAGAGTTTATTTCTTCCGTACCCTAATAGCTCATGTACTGGAGGTCAGCCATCATGCCTTGTCCAGCCTTGTCTTCTTTAGATTAAACAGCCCCACATGTTCCTTGTAGGTCACGTTTCTCACATTTTGTTTCACTGTTTTCGTCTTCTAGTTGGTCCACATCCTTCTTGGCTATGCCCTGGCTGTGGATCCTGCACTTACACAGTTTATTATCCCTACCAAAGCAGAGAATTTTGCTTTCATCCTATCTGCCATGCACCCAGCTTTTTCGGGCCATTTTCCAATCTGCCATAACCATTTTGAATTATAATCTTTCCTCCGGTGTGCTTGCAGCTCATTCCAAGCTGGTGTCATCTGCAAATTTAAGAGTTGTACTTTTAATCTGTTTATCTGTATCGTTAATGAAAAAATTTAGTTGTATCAAATCTAGGGCAGCTACCTGGAGAACTGGACTCGATATAGCCCTTCAGTTTGGCAGCGAATCTTTGGTAATGGTCCCTTGCATGTGGCTTTTCAGCCAGTACTGCAACCACTGGTTGGTTTTGGCTTAACCATGTTCCCTGCTTCAGTCACGAGAGCATCAGGCAGGGCAAGGTAAACAGCCTGGCTGAAGGCAAGTCATAGTGTCGATTACCTCCCCCCTTCCCTCAAGGCCTCTCAACCTGTCTCAGAGAGGAACTGGATTTGTTTAACATGCTTCATTCATGATAAATTGGTGTGGAGCGTTGCACATCTTGTTGCCTTCTAGATGATTTTGAAGTGTTTAATTGTTTGTTCCTGTATTTTTCTGAGAAATGAAGTTTGGTAACTGTCCCACAATTCTCTTTTCATCCTCTTTTAAGGATAACCCCCACCTGTGCCCCATGAGGTCTCAAAAATAACTGCTACTGATCACACGATTGCTTCAGCCAGCCCTTTGATATCCAGATGCTGGAGGATAAGTACAATACAGATTATGAAATGATGAGCACCTTATCAATNTCTTGTTGCCTTCTAGATGATTTTGAAGTGTTTAATTGTTTGTTCCTGTATTTTTCTGAGAAATGAAGTTTGGTAACTGTCCCACAATTCTCTTTTCATCCTCTTTTAAGGATAACCCCCACCTGTGCCCCATGAGGTCTCAAAAATAACTGCTACTGATCACACGATTGCTTCAGCCAGCCCTTTGATATCCAGATGCTGGAGGATAAGTACAATACAGATTATGAAATAATGAGCACCTTATCAATGACTTAATAGAGACTGTTTGGCAGTGCAAAGGAGGGGTCGCGGTGCAGCCATGCATCCCAGCACACCACTTTCTTACTGGGCTCAAGGGAGCCCGCTCCCCCATGTTAGCTCCTAAACCACAACTCCTCAAAATTAAACTTTTCTAGCATGTTATAACTCTCAAAAGATAGCGTGGGTGAAAAAATGCATTCCTCAAGGTTTGAAAATAGATGTAAGTGGATATTTGGCATAAAGTTAACAAAAAGAAAAGCCATGGAAATGTGTTAAGTGCCACAAAGATTGGTTTTAACTGCCAGCGGCGGTTCAGCACACAGGCCGATAACTTGGCCTAACGCTCACCTTTTTGGTGCAGACATGTGCTGCATGAGCATATGTGCCATTTTCATTTCAGCCCCACTTTTTAATGGTTAAAAGCTAATTAAAACATACAGTGGCATTTTGAATCGATATAGCGTATGGACTGCTGCAAATTCTCTCATCAGGCGTGTTGCCCTCAGGAAGCAACATTAACTTCAACAGCAAAATAGGGCTGTGAGCTCATTAATCATCACGCTCAGAGACAGTCTGGGTGGCAGTGGCAGCAGCTCCGTGTGTTTCTGGTGGTGAAGATCGGATACAATGGTTAGACATGTGAAGTGTTGCACAAACATTAACTATTACAGCCAACTGTCTTTGCAATTGGCATTTATCATCTCGGCTCTTCAGATTAAAAAGCAGAGACAGACCGTGAGGTGGATTTTTTTCACACAGTAAATAGGTGTCAGGCTGCTGTAAGAACTCAGCACCCTGGCCTCCTAACTCTGAAGTCCCCTTATTTCTCTGTAACAAAGAAAGAAAACCCCTAAAGCGACACCCCTCACCCACCTGGGAACGTATGGGGAAGAAAAAAATGTAAAAGAGTGAGAAAAATATAAGGAATGGAAGTGAAAGAAGAGTTGAGGAGAAAGAAAAGGAGAACGGGAGTCAGAGATAAAGCCAAGGTTAGAAGAAATAAGCAGTAAAGGGAAGGAAATTGGTTTATGCATGTAAACATAGTCTTCAGTGCCTATGAGAAACTTCAAGAGCACCTTGTGAGCTCTCTGCTTTGGTAAACCGTGCTCACTGAAACCAAAAAGAGATGCCTTTGCAGCCCCTATCCCACTTCTCCCCAGTCAAATCAACCTTAGTGAGATAGGGCTCACCAGAATAAAGCTGAAAAGGCTCCTCACAGACTCCTCCATCCTAATCTTGCTGGTTACCCAGTTTAGCACGGTGTCCTCTGAAGCAAACGTTCACAGACTCTCTTTTGCACTGAAACCTGCTAAGCTGTGGCAGTTTTGCTGTCCTCTCTGTGGCCAGGAGCCCTTCTTACCTTTTGTGTGGACTCTGATGAGCAACCTCCAAGACATACAGCTGACACTTGTAGTGTGATCCTGAGATTGGTTTGTACCTGATTTTCCTGGGACGTATTGAAGAGCAGAAGGAAAACCTATATGCTGGTGCTTAGCTTTGTATAGGATTCAGATGCACGAGTTCCAGTACAGACTCTTTTTATTGGGACTTTGTGTTTAGAAGAATTCAAATTTTCCTTTCCGTCAAGTCTTTGTTAAGCTTTAGAGCTTTTAGCTGTGCATGTACTCTATAGAAGAAGCTAGAGTCACCTCCTGACTGAGTCTGTATGAGCAGGGGGTGAACAGTCAAGCTGGGGTTATGGTATTGCTCTTTGTCTTCCTCCTGCACTTGCTTTCTCCAGTCCATCTGACCATCTTTGGTCCTGCGAGGAGAACGCTTCGAGGAGTGTGCTGGCTCTCCCTGTATGAGCTTGCCTGCACACGTAGCTTCTTCTCAGGGCATGGTGGTGTGATCGTGGACCCATCTTCATAAAATCTGGAGACAGCACGCAGGAGCATTAGTGATTGATGAGGACTGAAAAAGTGCTAGGGACGAGAGAAGCTTCCAGAGAAAACCAAGTGCTATAGGAGCGCAGGCTGCACATGTATGACGCTGCTGCTGCCTCACAGGGTCAGGGTTGACCTCCCCTCCAGTTGTCCAGGAGGAAATACCTGCATAATCCCCACCGTGGTACAACTTCTACTCACCAGCTGCCAGTATCGTATCATCTGTGTACTCCTTCATCTCTGTCCCATATAGATCCATCGGTCCTGCTTTCCTGCGCAGCGGAGTTGATTTTTATGCCAGGCAGCGAGTTTCATACCTTCTACTTTCACCTCTGGAGCCATCCATACAGCTTCTAGGAGCCCCTGCCAGGTTTCTCCTCCTTGAGGTGCTAGGGCCCTCACTTTTGTTCTCTTTTTTTTAAGCAATTTTTGAACAGAAGATGGAAGAAAGATCTGGGGGGAGATGTAGGCGCAAAACTAGGAGCGGAGGATGCCTGTAGGACCTGGCGTGGTGAATCAAAGGCACCTTTCCTCTAACTCTTTCAACAGGTTATTTGGCTGTGTGCTGGGGCCAGGTACGACCTGAAGGCGGCTGCTCAAAGAGGTCTGTCCTGCTACGGGGAGGCTTCAATATTAACCCTCAATTAAACTGAGCCAGTGCTCACCGGGCCTTCCAGGCAGAAGAAGAAAATAAGATAGCATAACATAAAAGGGCACAGGAGAAGGATTTTGCGCGGTAATGGCAAATTACCCACTCAAAAATAACATAAAGAAGGGAGGAAAAAATTAACGAGTAAAGTCTGCACATTATTTTAAATCACAGAAGTGTCAAAAATGGTAATGCCTATATCAAGGCTGCCCTAATGTAGCTTTAATTTGCATGCCATTGGCATTGATTTGATGTGAATATTTACTCTCCTATTCAATTAAGAAAATCCATAACTGCCACCATATTTTAATGTTAATGTATTTTTACACAGCTCTCTGTTTACCTTATTTTCTCTTCTATAACATTAACACTTTTTTTTGGTTAAAAAATGTGTGAAAGATTAATTTGTAGAATGACGGGATATGTGGGTGTGTAGCACAGGCCAGATGGAAGGGGTGTAACATGACAGTTTTCTTCTGTGGCTTCGTTTTGTTTTTATTGTTGCAAGCGAGCAAAGTATAACTAAAATTATCATTTCTTCTCTGGGCAAAAAGAACTTAAGTGGCAAGTTCCTCTTTTACTCCCCGTGGCTCTCCGTGCTCGCTGTGCAGCTGCAGCCCTGTTCAGCATAGCTGGCAGGTTGATAAACATTTGTCTAAAACTTCAGCTTATGTATTGGAAGACCACTGTTATTGAAAGAAGGGAATTTGTACGCGGGGCTCCATAATTCTGTATCGTGGAATAGATCTGAATGCAGATTTATTAATAAACAAGAGCAATCTGGGGAGATTTATTAGTCTTCTCTTGGCTGATAAGGGTACATAAGGGTGAAAACAGCCACTAATGCTGAAAAAAGAAAGGAGGAGGGAAAAAATCTATCCAAGACAAAGCCTTTTTAATCTACAAAGCTATCCATTCAAGAAAGCTTTTTAATTGTTGAAAGAGGGCTGTTCCAAGGCCAAATTCTAATTTACACATAAGTATTGTAGGAGTTTGGTATAGTAAATGTCCTTATTGAAGAATAAAGCAATTAGCACAGTAACTTGCTGTCATCTGGCACGTAAAGGCATTCCAAGAAAAAGTGAAGTGTTGAGGAAAGGAGAGAAATTCAGGACAGCATGTGGGAGAGGAATATGGAGGCTCCTTTTTATGCCACTCAGGAGAAAAGGAGGGGAGAGAAAACCCACTGCAAACTTAATCTGTTCCCTTACCTCATCACAAATTGACCCAAGTTTCTTCCCTCCTTTTAAGGGAAGGGGGAACAAAAACCTACCTAAGTTCTTACTTAGAGGCTAAATTCCTGAAACCGTGATACCATAAGCAATAGCTGTGCATTTTGCAACCTCATACACAAATGGTTATTCTGCGTTGTGAATGTGCCTGTGACCACGCACACGCATCGTGAGCTTCATCTGATCCTCGAGTCTTCTGTGTCAGTGCTGCCCACTCCCCTATACATGGGAAGTCATCCCATAAAAATGCTTACCCTTTTTTCCACAATACATCCACATACACCTCTTGGCTATGTTTTAATGCCCTGCAAGTATACCTGCTGCAACACCTGGGATCTTTAAACAGGCATCGGGACTTTCTTCTGTCTATAGACACACCGACACAAAAATGCTGTTAAAAGTTTGCATGTCAGGAGACGTTTTTACTTGCCATTTCAACCACTTTCAGTATGGGTGCATGTATATGTGTACCAGCAAAAATGCCTATTTTACTCCATTCTCTTGACTGAAAAAAAACCCGATTCGCTCAAGTTTTCAAACAAACAAATTGTTTTGGTTTAACGCTCAGCACAACAAGTTTCAATCCAGAGAGGAAACTTTGGAAAAGCCAGAAGTAATGGAAACAGAACATTATGATTCAAATAAATACTTTAGCAATAACTTAATTTGATTTTCTGCTGTTTGAGTAATGAAATAGAGCTAGAAAGATGTATTAAATCCTCCCATCCCTGTCCATCCATCCTACTGCAGATGGAGGATTATTCCATTTTGAGTGTTTTGCCCAGTCTAGGTTGCTGGGTCTTTGTTGGGTGGTTTCTTAAGTAAAAATAACAAGGTTTTTCCCAGTTTCTCTGGGAAAACACTGCTTTCTGTTAGTGTCATGGCATTAGTCTGGGGCTTGCTGAGTCAAGAATCCCTTCTCCTTTTTCTCTTACCCATATATTTTTCAAACATTAGCAGGTTTATGCCCTAAATTTAATTGACACAGAGCCATTTTCCACTTTCTCTTTAGTATTTCCCTCAAAATTAGGCCTTCCAAACCTGTGAGCACTTGTAGATTCTTCTCTGGTTTGTCTACACTTTGATGTTTAGCCTCAGTTACATACCTACAGTGGCTGGAGGGTACTCCAGAGCCACCAGCAGTTTATCTGGTCTGTCTTGGGCTTGGTGTCGCTGGGGATGTTTTGCTCGTATGTCACATTGTGAACTCATATCTAGGACTGAGGAAGTGATGCAACTACGAGAAATGAGGAGAACACTTCCAGCACACTCGGGTGAATGCAAGAGTAGAATGCAGTTGTTAGTGTGGCCCATCACCCCTTTACATAACGCCACTTGAAGGGGGGGTTTGTAGACGTGTGGAGGCTTTGGGGTGCCATCTTCACAGCTCCTTCCCAGAGCTAAGGGGATGCAGTGCTAGGGTGTCTAGTGCTGTAGTTACCAGACCCCCACCAGGCACGCAAGATTCATCCCAGTGTGGTTTATACGGCTGCACGTGCCAGCCCTGTGCCTACTGAGCCCAGCCTGTGCCTGGGGTAGATTTAATTTTCTAATCCAGTGAGAAACGGTGGAAGAAGTGAGCTTAGGGAATGCCATCGGAGAGGGGCAAGTGAAGCCTCATGTTGGAGGTGGGGAGAAAACTAGATAATGAGAACAGGTGCCAGCTCATTACGCTTGCACTTCCACTACAAATACACCATGGTGCTTTGGGTGACTGTCAGGAGCTAGCTAGCGTTATTTAAGTCCACACAGCAATGAGCAGTAGCAAGGCTAACTATCAGAAAGCAAGGGCTGCCCATTTCTAGGTAGCTGTGTGCATCCTGGCTCCCAGAAGGGTGCTGGAGCTGCTTCCTCCATGCCCAGCAGCTGCTGCCCACTCCTGGGGATATGGTAGGTGTCGGATGAGGAGATAATCGATCAGGAACAAACCGCGTCAGCAGGCAGGAAGGTATGTTTGCCTGGGGAGACCCTTTGCAAATCAAACTAGGTAAAGCGAGCAAAAACGAAAAACAAACAAAAGCTTCCTCAGCCCAGGGGGGTCGACGTTGTTCCTGAGTCCAGGCAGCCCCACAGACGTGCTTCACCCATCTCCCCAGTTGCCTTTACTACGCCCTGCCTCTCCCTTCTTTCAGGCAAGGAGGAAAGCTGGAGTTCACTCCCTGCTTAATAAAGCCATCTGATGCCATCTTATGCAGCGCATGCTCTGCAGGGACACCTTATTCTTTCAGCAGCACTTAGATGGTTTGGGCTAATATTTCTTCTCCCCTTCCATCACCCCCCCCTGCCAGCAGCCACTTCTTTGGAGATACTACAGTTTGGTTCCTGTTTAAAGGGGAGTGGGAGCTAGTTGGCGGGCCATGGGTTTAAAAACTGGTCCTTGTCAACACTATTTGTGCCACTTATTGGCTGCATATTTGTCTGTCTTGATATGGATAAGTAGTTTTTAGTTTCCCACTAGTAATACCAACAAAAAGGGCCTTCTTTTTCCTTCTTAAAAAAGCCCAAGAAAACCTGAATCTTCATTTTTAAAAACTCAGGTTTTTTTAAAGAAAAATAATAACAACCAAACCTGAGAAATCTGTCTTCAGAGCTGTTAAGACAGTCACAGTAAGGCTTTGAGGATGAACAGGTACAAGTGGGCTTCAGGAAAAAAAAAAAAGTCTGCATTTCATCACTGTAAAAAAATAAACTAACTCTGCCAAAAAATCGAAGTACTGGGGGAAAGCAAGCAGACTGTCAAGCTGCATAACCTTGTCCACTGCCATCTTCATACCTGATGTACAGGAGTCAAATCAGTACTGAAAACATTGCTTACATACCACATTTTCTCTCCAGTTTTCAGAAATTAGTTTGTTTTTTTTCCTTTTTGCCCTGTACATTTACCACGCTGCTGCAGGGCTGTACTTGCTCCATAGGTGCAGCTGAGGATGCAGAGGGGTGGCTGCATGCCAGCCTGCTCTAAGTCCTGGGGATGTTGGAAGTGGGCAGATGCCTTATAAACCCACAGCCTAACCTGGGCCATCCTCAAGAGGTGGGTGCCAGCTGCAGCCCCTGAGCACGGAGGTCCCCAGCAGCCCAGGCAGGAGATGCCTCTGGAGATGTCCTGTTTTCTCCCTCTGCTTACGCTCCTCAATCTCTGGCACTGTTATGGACTTACACGCCTGGCACCAGGGCAGGTCAGGGAAACCTTCCAGGTCTCCCGTATGACACAGGGGGCTCACGTCCATTAAGGCAGCTCTTAGTGGAGAGGCTGGACTGTGGCCCAGAGCCAAGACAAAATGCTTTCATGCCGACTTGTGTGGTTGCTTTTCATCGTTAGGTTGCATTTTCTTGCTAACAAAAATGATTTCCAGCCTTTTTTCCACTGGTTTGTCTTATTTTGTCTCTAGTCATCATGAAATGCTAGAGGAACCACGATGCAAAAGTTTCTTGTGTATCAGTCACTACTAGTAGCCAGCTTGACACAGTCACATACTTTTTCCAAGCGCAAGTCAATTTGACCAATTTTAGCAAGAGGCTGAAAAACATTATGCACATCTCTAGAAAATATTCCTCGCCCCAGCCAAATGAACACATATTTTGCAAGGCTGAGCAATAGTGTTGTGCTTTCAAGATATTCTCTGCCAAGGATTTTGTTCTCCTGATGATACTTAAGCCTTCTACTGATGGGACAAAGACCTCTGGGAACCAGCCACAGCCAGAGCTTTCCCACTTCACCGAGAGCATGGGGCTAGCAATAATTTCAGGGAAAGGAATGAACAGAGAGACTCCACTGTAATCAGCTTTAAAGAAATACCTAATTTGCCTCTGTTCCTTTATTTCAAAAACATTAGATACTGGAACATCGCTGTTTCTTTCTTTGAGACCTTACTCAGCCTCAGGGTGGGTTAGGGGCAGGTGATTGCCCTACCACCTGCCACCCCTCAGTGGGGTGGGAGCCTAAAAGCAAGATCTAACGTGGCCACCTCGTTTCTGGAGAAGCTCTGACTCCTTTCCTGCTGGACAGAGCTACGGTGTGGAGCGTGCTTATTTGTTGATGCGCTCCATAAAAAAAGTGACACTCTCAGACTGTATCCTCTATGTTCAGACTGGGTTGTGTAGGAATGGTGAGATGAGCTGCAAGGAAGACATCTGGAAGGTACTCGGCTTCAACTGTAGTACCCGGAGGAAGGGCATGGTGGGAAGCACTAAAGCTACATTAGCTACCACCAGCTCACCGGCAAACATTTATTTTCTTCAGTGACATGGGGGTTTCCCTGTAGGAACCTCAAGAAGAGAGATCAAGCAGTTTAGGTCATTGGGCTAGGACTTGGGAGATGGTCTAGGCTCTGCCCTCAGCCCTGCAGCAGCTTCCCTGTGGCATCCCCTACCTCAGTAAAGGAGGTTCAAGTTACCAGTGCTGTGCTCTGCAGAGCTACTTGGGAGCTTCTTAGATCAGGCGGCAATGAGCTCCACAGAAAAGCTTATAAATATATTAAATTTATGAACATTTACTGTACGCTGCATACTGAAATCTGCCAACACTAATCCAAAAGAATTACACATTTTAGGCCTGAACATAACATACTGTATGCAGTAACTCACATCAGAGCAACCCATATGCTACTGTTAATGTGCCAACTGACACATGTTAAGCCACAAACATAAGAAAGGATTGGATTTCAACTGTATTTTTGTATTCCAGTTATTCCTCCGGTCCATTATTTTTATTCACCATCATCTTCTCTCCTCTCTCTAGACAGACTGCTCTCCCTAATACATCTTCCACTCCCCCTACCAGATTTCCTGCTGGGTAGAGGCTGCCCCAGAGACAAAGCGACTAACATAAGCACATAGGCCAAGAAGGACAGAAATAGAACCCCCCCCTGCAATAATCTAGGTCACTTAATAGCCTACTTTCTGGGTTCTTGGTGAACCCTGTACCCACTCCTGCTAGGCAAAGAGAAACCCTGAGAAGAAGTGGGTGGATAAGTAGACAGCCGCCATCCCAAGTGTCAGATCTGACTCCTCGGGAGAGATGCGTCGAGGATGCTCTGACAGAATGTGTCTGAGCTGGAGGCAAATGTTTCTGTATTACATTCATGACACAAGAGTTCTGCCACCTCGCAATATGTGCGCGCTGTCACTGCTTGGTGGTAATAACTGGATTTTTTTCCAGGGAGCCGGTGAAAGCACCCCGATGCTGTTACAATAATTAGGTCTCAATAAGATTTACTGAGCTAGGATAATCAGTATGTTTTACATGAAGCGAGTCAGGATCAATGGCAGGAGACTCTGAGCATAAATGTGCCCCATGAAGCAGGAAGGAACCTGCTTCTCACCTTGCAGGTTTGTCAGGATGTGACACCAGCAATTGAAACATGCGACAGGGGACCAAACCGCAACCGGCTTCAGTTCTCCTCCCCAACTAGCCAAACTCACAGGTTCTCATGGGGTTAGTGGCACAAATTGTGCGAAGGATGCTATTTCATTATGTAAGCAGAAGGATTTAAAAAAGGAAAACCAAAAAGAAGACAAGAGCACATGTCATCATGCAGATTTAAACCACAAACTTTCAGTTACCTTATCAGATAAATACTACTTAGGGAAGCAAATAATGTATTTTATGTAGACCAGCTACTGAAGAGGATCTTATAGAGATTTAAGTGATAGATTCCACAAGTATTTGGCAACACATCAATAACGTGCTGGAGAACCAGACTCCCGAGTCTCTTCTTGATTAAAGGAAAGCAGCTGCTGGAGTTTCAGAGCTAGAAAAAGCAGCTAAATGTGCCATGTGAGAAACCAGGATTCAGCTCCCACCTCTGCTAGAGCTGACCTGGTGTAAATTGTGAAATGAAGGAAAGAATAGCTGGCTTGTGTTTAAGGTAGGAGGTGGGACCACACAGTAAAAATGTCCTCCAGTGCATGGGTAGAGAGAGACCACGATGCACATACCCCCACCCTTTACTTCAACATATTCCTACAGATTATTTGGATCCTCTCTCTTTCTCTGTCCTTTTGGCCTGTGTGGGCAATGTGGTGTAACCCGTAGCAGCATGTGCTGTAAAAGCTAATAATACCCTGGAGATGATGGAAATAGCATCCTTGAGGTAAGAGCTTGCACTTTAATTTCAGCACAGAGAAATCTTGTGGGATTCCCTTATTCAGAGTTATATACCTCACTCTTTTCTAGAAACTTCAAAGACTTTTATGCTAAAGAACCCTTTCATCATGTCCTCAGACTGGCTTAATTAAATTTAGGAGACTACTGCGTGTTTATAAAATAAGCAGAAAAGTGTCTACCATTTAAGCATACTACTATATTTAATTTTATTTTTAATATTATTCTGACTTCTTTTTTTACTTCAAACATACATATAAGATTTGCATGTGAGTGACTGCGGAGCCTAAACCCAAATTGATTAGGCATGCTGATAGCCCTGCTCATGAAAGTCTGCAGGATTTAGGCATTTAAGGCAGTTCTGAATATAGGACAGAGGGCTATTCATGAATATTAACTTTAATTTGATAAGGAAAGGCTTCCTCCTCTCTTTCTAATCAATGACGAGGGAGGTACTCCCCTGAGGCCTCTTCATTAGACCTGCTCTCCAGAGCCCTGCCCAACTCGGGGTCCAGGGCAGGACCATCCCTCTCTCCATCGCCATAAGGGAAACATAGCAGAGAATATCTGCTGAGCATCGTATCTAACAGAAGTATTTGGAATAGGCTGGCGTGAGTCCTCTCCACAGTGTGTTCAAAACAATGCCTGCTTTTTATGCCTAAAGCATTTGTCTGTAAAGGTGAGACAGAAGTCACCTTGTGCAATAAATGTTTGAAGTTCAGTAGCTGAAGTTCAGTAGTGGAGGTTCAATGGTTGACAGAGGGTATGAAGGACATGAGAAGAGCCATGCTGTGTCAGATCAAGTGTCCATTTAGTCAAATATTCTGCACTGAGCAGTGACCAAAATATGTTGTGGGAAGAGTATAAAAGCAAGAGACACATGTAGTGAAACATCCCCCCATAGCAGTCCCCCAGCCTCCAGCAACTTGCAACTCGGTGACCTTCTGAGCCAGAGGTGGTATCTTGGTGTTTAACTGTCCTCGGTGGACTTTCTCTTCTTCTGTGAATTTGTCCAGTTGCTTCTTAAGGCTATATAAACTTTCAGCCTCTTGTGACAGATCATCTCTAGCTAAACCACATGCTGTGTGTCAAGGTGGTGAATCTTCTTTCATGTATTTTGGACTTGCCATCAGACAGTGTAGTTCTTGTATCAGAAGAGACAATAGACAATCCATCCCTATTCACCCTCTTTACACCACTCATTTTTTTATGGACTCTTGTAATCTCCCCTTCTTTTCCAGGCAGAAGAATCCTGTTCTACTTTGTCATTCCTGGTACAATGTGCATGAATCTACAAGTTAGATGAAAATTAAATCATTTTGTTCAAGGAGAGCTAGAGTGGATAGACGAATAGAAACGCTTAAGCACAAGTAAACAAAGAACCAGGAAAATGGTTAGGCTTTAGTAGACGTCGTACTTCTAGCCCATGGCTCTCCCAGGGAAAGGCGGCTGGAACTCCTGTCTCAGTCCCTGCAGCTGGTTCTCTTGGGCTGATGACATTCCTCCAGTATTTAGCAGAAAAAGCAAAACCTTCTGTTTTCCATTTACCTTATTTTCCCATCACAGCTGTAGAAAGCCTGGTGAGAAGAGACATCCTTCATGCTCTAGTAGCTGTGCCAGGAAACCCTTTCTTCCCCAAAATCATGCTGGAAGAAGCCTCCTGGCTTCTTCTGTAAGGGAGCTAAACTGGAAAATTTCTTGCAGATTACCCTGCCCCTCCCAAAGGCTTCAGCTGATCAGGGAAGAAAAGTTGCTCTCCCTGAAAATGATGATTAAGACGGTGAGCGTGAGTATGGTGCCCTTGTGTTCACACACATGCACTGGCCTCGTGGCACTGCTTCCACCTGCAAGGAAGGCTGGGGGAGACACGCATACTGGGACGCTGCTGGCATGTCTATGTGCTGGGCTAGTATCCTGAGTGAAGGTGTAGCTGGTTGGGGGGCAAGAAGATCTTTATGGGTGACTCCTCCTGAAAGTGAATTTGGGCTGACAGTATCATTCATTCCACACATGAATGTTGTCATGACATCTCAGACCCCATCCTATCGTACCGCCTTTTTCAACTGACTAAAATTCAACTAAAATTAATAAGGAGAGCCGCACAGTGACTGAATTTAAAATTTTGTCTTTAAAGCGGCTTTAAAGCTTAATGCTGTCTTATCACGCTTGGGGGCATTACAGATGGAGTGGGGACCAAGATTCTGAAGTACTAGTGTTTCCTTAAAAATAGATTACATTCCTAGTGACCTTCCACCGCCACATGTTATCTGGAACTGAAGCTGAATAAGCGAGTCAATGATTTCATTTCCATGGTTTGAAGCAGTAGATGTGAGATGTTCACTCTCCTCCTTCCCCCATTCAAGCGAGAATGCAATCTTTGCAAAGCGCTGCTTTCATTTAGCTGTACCCAGTTGGTACTTGTTGCCAAATGGAACGTGGATGTGCCTCAGAGAAGATCGCTCTTGACTAATGAAATGGCAATTAGTTTATGCAACTTATTAGCATTAGTATTTATTTTACTTTACAATATTACCTAAAAGCAGCCCTGAGAAATTTAAACTGCAGCATTATCTGTTCAATGCTATCTTTTAAATAAATCGTCCTACTAAATGTAAAAAGCTGGCATTTGTACTGCATGCACCTATGTTATCATCATCGCAAAGCAGATGCAGAATGTAAGGCGACTTGAACAATCAGCACTGTAATTTGCACAGTAACATTGTTTTAGATCTAATTAGTGCTTATGCAGATCCCTTACAAAAATGTGAAAACCGCACCAGGATGTAATTGTTAATGAATTTAGTGCAAAGCACATCTGCATAAATTCCATTTCAGCGGGAAAAAAAACCCCAACCTCTAAGTTCAACTGCTATTTGCTCAAGAGCCAAAACACTGTGAATTGTGCCCACTATGTTTTAGCCTTGCTCTGCTGGCTTTGATATTTCAAATAAATACTACAAAGTTAAAGCCTCCAGCTGCAGACCAACCCATCTGTAGATGTTTGTTATATTTGGCAGTATTCAAAGATGATTTGCCTTCCTGCTGAAAAATAAAATAAAAAAAGAGGTTCTCTCAGCAAAAAAACAAAATTGAAATACTTATCAGCCAAAAAATAAAGTTTAAAAATATTCTGCGTGGGTCAAGTGGCAGAACTTTTGGAACAGCAGGCATGCATGTATACTGCACCTATAGCTTGAACTCTATACCTCGCTCCATGTGTGTGCATAAGTCCATCTGCAGTCGTCTCTCTCTGGTCTGCTAACATATCCAGGAATGCCACTAACGAATGCAGTTAACTGATCTTAAACTTCACGCAACAGCTACCTTAGAAACTGCTCATCTGCCCTTCAAGAATAGCATCAAGATCTACTCCACATACCTTTGTTTCTTCAGAGTTGTTTTCTGGGTTCTAGACAGGGCTCTGGAGTTGGTCTTCCAACAAAGAACTGGGCTCAGAGGTTTTTGTACCAGCATCAGAAATCTCACTCAAGAGTTTGAAGCTTGTCATGAGTGAGTTTCAAGATGAGAACATCTATTTGCTGGGTCTTGGCTTTATTTATGGCCTTTGTATGCAAATGTAACTCAGGTGGACCTTGCCGCTACCAAGCCTTCAGTAAACTCTTTGGTAGGCTTCTTTATGGAAGTCTTGTATCCGTAGCTTTCCTCCCTGAATAGAGTGGAGATGGTTTTTACAAGACCAGGTAATATTATGATTGTTCTGATTGGCATTAGCCCATAACAGGGCTAGGAGAACATCAGAGCAGGAGTCGGGAACATCCAGAACAGCAACCATGCCTTCTTCCTACGCTGGTATACCTCAAAAACCTCTTCTGACAATCTCAGGTCACTCAGAACAAGTGAGTGACCCAAAATTAGAGGTTACATGGTGTGTGATATTGGAGAGGTCATACACACCAGCACATTGATACCTATAGACACAAGAGACATATACTTGAAATAGATTATCAGTCTTGGTCTTATTTTTTTAATTTCTGGCAGGTTTTCCCCCAAATCTGGCATTCACAGTCAGGCTCAGATCCTTTCCCTTGGTTATCATTATCTGAAGCATTTTTCGTATCTGTAGTTTTTTTAAAAAGCATCATTTTAGTATTGCATCCACAAGGTCTGCCTGTGCCTTTTGTCTAGGAAATCAGAATGGATTCATGGAAGAGGTGGGGATGGTGGTGCAATTCAGAGAGCTATTTCTTACTTCAGGCTCTGTCACAGACTTCCTATGGGTGATTAAATCAGGCAAGCAATTTAACCTTCCACACCTTCATTCTCCATTTCTGCAAATGAGAAACGATAGCACTAGTTTACCTCACTGAGACATTCACCATAAATGGCTATGTTAAAGATGCTGAGACATTCAGATATCATCTGATGGACCTATATAAAAATCTTAATACAATCGAGATTCTTGGATTGAAATGGATAGCTTCACAAGCTAATAGATGAGCCTAATGAAAACCTTCATGAGATTGCTGTCCATGTATTTGTTAAGAGGAGATTAGTAAGATACATCCTGGCCAGCAGGCTTCATGTTTCCTTTGGGCAGCAAAAGCACGTGCTAAATGCCTGAGGCCCACAGCACTTCAAATTTCAGATGATCCCATGCCAGTGACAACTGCTGTGTCAGCCCTGTAGAGACTGAACCAGCACTCCCAAGCTGCTAGGAGTGGGTGTTCATGCTGCAACCTTGACAGCCCAAGGGAGTAACAGGAGAGGAACAAGAGGGAATTGTAGTAGACCTATATGTGATGGAACTAGAGGGGGTCACCTAACACCCAGTGAGACCACAACAGCATTGTGTCTTGGTTGTACACATGTCTTTCTTCACATAGGTATGCACCATTTCATACAGAAAACTGCCCTGCTGTGCTGAGTTCTGCACAAAGGACTCGGAGATAAGACCTCCTGGTGTATGTTTTTCAGTTTGAACCAACAAGTAACCAATTTAAACCAGGCTTTTCATCTCCCTCTCTTCTTCTGTATTCTTTAATAGAACCCAAAGTTTCTGGGACCAAAAGATCCCTTTCTATCAAAAGGTTACTACTGAGCTTTTCAAAATTACAAGTTAGGTTGCACAGGGTTTTTTTTTAACATGATATTCACAAATGTGGAGGACTTAAGTGACTAAGGGAAAGCGAAAGACTGGCAGACAGTAGAACAGTAGAACATGATGGCAGGAGAAGTGGAGATGAGAAGGTCGACCAAAGGAACGGAAGGAGGTGAGGGGAAGGTGAGGAGGACAGAGAGAAGCGAGCATCATTAAAAGGAAATGAGGAGACAAAGAACAGAGTAGATGCGTGTGAACTGCACGGGAAGCTTCCTTTCCAAAAGCCTTAAATCTCAGCAGTTATCTTAGTATTCTGTTTTGTGAGGAAAACTAAGCACTGCACAAAGATGAGGGGACAGAAATTCATCAAATGCAACTGGTTTGCACCCACTTATGGTGGCAGGAAGTTTTGGCTGGTATGCTGGGGGCATTAGGAAACTCTTCCCATTCAGTAGGTGGAAAGGTAGAGGTTGTGGGCACCTAATATAACTGTTTTCCCTTTTGTTCCCTCAGGGTTGATAAAATAAAGATCTCCTAATTTTTCTGACTTCAAGTACTTCACAGTTTCCAGCACCCAAAGCCTTGTTTTACATGCTGGGAAGTGAGGAGGTACACGACCTACCCACGGTAATGGCAGCCAGTGATGGAACCAGTCTCTCATGTCCTGACCTGCTCCCACATCACTGGCCTGGCCCTTGGATGTGCCACCAGAAAGATTTTCCCACTTGAGTAGCAATTAATGCTTCTATCTTTTTTTTTTTTTTGGGGGGGGGGGTCAGTTTGGATTTTTTTTGCTTGCGTTTCAGGCATTTCTCTGTGCTCTTCATGTGTTGCTGGAGATGACTGTGTGTATCTGCTTCATTTGAGAACTCGTTCCTCCAAGCAGTTGCTCATGCGACTTGAGCAGCCGTGGGAGGTGAGGCGTGCCGCTGGCCTGGACCTAGGAGGAGGCAAAATGGGAATCCTGAGGAATCCCGGGAGGGGGAAAGCCTCTCATCCATCAGCACGTTGGCTGAAACCTGGCATACGGAGAGGACAAGGAGACGTTTTCTTCCTTGCTCTGAGAGCCCTTTTCATGTAAACTATGCAGTATAGAAAATTCAGCTGTTCCCCGTTCCCGCAGGTTAGCATGGATAATAAAGGCACTTCACTCCTTGCTTTCAGATATTTTTCTAAACAGTTTTGATCCTTGAGACATTTATACTAACAAAGAAATTCCACTGCCTCCTTGTCTCCCTCCCTCCCGCCCCCACCCCAATAACTTTCTCTGTCTTGTATCTCCGACTTGATTTTTGGCATATATTTGCATACATTAGAAACGGAGAGAGGATTAAAGTTTAAGAGGAAATTGTGGCTAGTGTGAAAGGGGAACAAAAGGACATCTGTGAAGTAGCCCACAACTGGCAAGGAAAGCTATTCCACCTCCAGCACCAGCTGCAGGGGAAGTGGTGCCCACTACCCCAACAAGACCTTCTTTGTTTTGCTGCAAAAACTGGGAGTGGCAGCTTTTAAAGTGACACAATTCGAGGTGAGGAGCTTCCCATTTTGCTGCTTTATTCCAATATTATATGGCAACAGATGTTTGCTAAGGCATTAATTCCTCCCACAATTACCCAAAAAAATCTTCCAAATGCAAAGGGATTCATGGTGCTGGGTCTCTCTGCACCCGCAGGCAGGCATGCAGGAGTCAGCACTGCAAACCCATCCAGGGCCCACCAGCCCTCCTAAACCTGCTACCTCCACCCATGGCAGAGGAGGACATTTTCCGGCACTGCTTGGTCCTGCAGCAGCAGAAGGAGCTGATGTGGGAGATGGGGGCAGGCAATGCGGGACAGAATGCAAGCTTGAGAAGGGGAAGCTTGAGATTAAAAGAAGAGGAAGACAAAAAGATGCAAACTGGAAGAAGAAATGTGTGCAAAGCTGGCTGTGAGTGAGATAAGAAGGAACTGGAGCCTGCTCCGAGGAGGAATGGCAGAGAGGAAGGAGATGGGGAAACACAGGAATGCAAACCTTATCCCATCCGGTTGAGGGACCCACTTTTTAATTCTGAAATGGTGGAAGCTCTCCAACTGCGTTATAAGTGTCCTCCTAATACTCAGTGAAAACGATACTCCAAAGCCTTGCTTACCTCTGCTTGCAGATCCCCTAGAAGGTGTAACATGTTCATCCTCTTACTGGGGTCCCTAAAAAGAGCAGTGTCTGGAGGCCGATGGGTCAAATCTCTCTCCTAACATTTGCTTTTCTCAAGAGTTCAAAGCGCTGCAGCCAGTCTCCCATCAATATTCCCTAAAATGTGGTATTGTGCCATGAGTCTGTAAGGCATGAGATCTAAAGCTTATGTCTTTCCTTCCTGGGTGTAAGAAGGACTTTGCTGTTCTCTTCTCCCTTGGTTAAATTCTTGCTGGGAGACCGTTGGAGACTGTGAGGTCAAAATCAGTCCTGGGGGTTTTCCCCATGTGAGATTAATAGCAACAAAATGGTGACAACTACTCAATGTGTGACACAGACTGCCCAGAGCACGCAGCTTGCATGTTGTGATGAGTGTCTTCCAGACAGACTCATCCATACTACTATCAGGTTGGCAGAGTCCTCCCTGCCTTCCACCATCATTAAGCTTTAATTAAAAAATAAAAATGGCTCCAACCATCAGCTTTAAATGACTTTCATGGAAAAACCAATCATCCAAACCAAAAAAACCCTGCATGGGCTTTCATTTGAACACATGCAACTAAATGTTTTTAAAAGTCTCTGGAAACTCTCACATGTCAATCTGATTTTCTGTAAATCACTCGGTAACTGCCAGGCTCCCTTCTTTCCTTGTGTGCACTTGGAAAAGGAGGAGAGGAGGATATCTAAGCTTAGAGCATACCCAGGAGGGGCAGAGCTGAGCTTTTTCAAGGTTTTTTTTGTTACTTGCTTTTTCAATTTGTTCCCATTGAAACAGGGTGGGACTTCTTCTTAAAGATGAGAATTATAGTTGGAAGTACTGACTAATACAAGTACCAACTGCTCAGCTCAAGGTCATATAGTTTTTAAGGACACGTGCAGCAAGGACACATGGGGAAGTTTTAGAAAAAAATCTTACTTCTACACGTGATTTTGTAGGAAAATTATTTTAATTCTTGAAATTGTAACTTAATTTTTGCTGTTGTTGGCAAACCCATGTTTAAGCTGATATGTTTCTAGTTGGGAAAGTCCCAAATCCTGGTCTGCAAGGGGAAAATTAAGTGCTGGGTGCCACTGAAAGGTTTACATTTCTACCTATCAGTGTCCTCATAAGCTGCTACGTGGAATCTTCCAATGAAAATTGACTAGTAAGATGGATATGAAGAACTCATATTTAACTCAGTATTTCTCCATACTGATAAAATATATCTGACAAGATAAAACAAGATCATTGTTAATGGTCAAGCCTGAAAAGTAGCCTAGGATATGAAAGAAGAGATCAGTTTTTTTCCCGGCTCTCTTTAGCTGAAATAAGCTGACTTTCCGTTTTGGCCTCTGCTGGCCCCCATTTCATTGTGGATACTACCTATCAAGTAGACCAAGTCTCTTTGCCCTGTGTTGGCTCCCAGTCACCATGGAATAGGCTGTGTGTATTTCACAGAGAGAGTTAGGCATTGCATATGGAGTTTGAGGGTTAATGGTGATATGGCTGGTGCATCAAAAGGAAAACAGCCCAGGTGCCCATTACATGAAAGCTGCTGCTCTTCAGAACTTGCCCTCACAAAAACCAGGAAAAACTTATGTTCCTCACTAAAATGGTAGCATGGCTATATCGGCAAAAGAAACAGATGTCAAGTATAAGAGGGTGCCATTTTTTTCATAGCAGTTTCAAGGCAAAACTCTCCTGAAAGGTGATGCAGGGAGTAGCCAAATAGTGCCAAACTGAGGAACCCGTTCAGAAGTTCAGAGTATGGAGACAGACAACCACTTAGTGTGAGAGGTGGTTTGTCTCAGATTGACTGGACCTGACTCAGAGAAGAACCAAGTGACCTGTAACAAAACAGAACAGAACAGAACAGAACAGAGCAGAATACAACTAACCTAGACAAGACTAGACTAGACTAGTTCAGTTGGAAGGGACCTACAACAATCATCTAGTCCAACTGCCTGACCACTTCAGGGCAAGTGGACTAGATGTTCATCTATTTTTAATGTATTTATTTTTTTGCCACCCACCTATGTAGCTGTTGGATATTAGCAAGTATTCTTCATGGTGTGTGAAGATTTTGCCTTTATGCTTACTGGCTGATTGAAAAAGAAAATAATAATCAAACCAAATGTATAGATTTCAAAATATTGAAAATATTGTAAGTTTTCCTCTATTTTCACAAGAGTGAGCTCTACAGTAAGCACATTTCCAAGCGGCTGTTCACTGTTCCAGCACTATTCTGTGACCTTTTTTGAAAGTACACAATCTAGTGCTGATTCAGGACAACATTTCGTGCCATGTAAGCCCATCATTGGCAGGAGAAAGAAGAGAAAGGATCCAACCCAGATGTTTCTCAGAATGTTCTGATAAACTCAAGATTTTAATGGCATTTTCTACAATAGGAAAATAATGAAAAAAGGGGGAGAAAAAGGCGAATGGGAATGCTGGGCAGTCATGCAGAGGTGATCACTAAATGTCCTTTATGTACCCAATGTGTTCTTGATACTTAAGGACACTGTGGTGCTTGTACGTGAACTGGAGCCACTTGTCGCTAGAAAGACTGCCAGGATTAAATCAGTAAGAAATTGTTTATTCAGCCTGTTCAAACAAAAAATGAATTGTTTTGATGAATGAGATTTTTTTTTAATGAATTAGCATGTCATGCCAGTAGTTTTTAAATGTAAAGCACTGAGAGGTTTTTTTTCTTTCATTCTTACATAACTGCCCTAAAATAACTGAAGTATCTGGGCTCCTGCAGCAACACATTACATTATGTATTCCAAAGGACATAGTTGCAACTGTAGGTAGACAAACACCACTTTAAAAAACAAAGCCAAAACCAAAAGGAAAACAAAATGCAAAGAAACAAAAAAAACCCCTTCATACATTGTATATATTCTGTAGTAGCTTTGATAACTTCAGCCTTATTTTCTGCAACAAAAATCCAGTGTTTCAGTTAAACGTACTTTCAGTGATGATGGGCGTTTTTAAGTCCCTCTGTTAGGTTTATTACCCCAGGGCAAAACTCCAGATTCTTTTGAGAGAGTTCTCAATACTGGTGATAAATTGCATTATATCAAACTAAGCTCTCATCTTCCCTACTGTTTTCATGCAAGAAATATCATTAATTTGGGATTTGAGACAGGAAACTAACCTTCCACTTGTGGAAAGCGGTGTGCCTGCTAAAGCTGAGGTTGCCAACAGAAGGGAGACCACAGCCACACATTTACCTTGCAAAAGGTCGAAAGCATCACCAATCCCTGCTGGTTGCTTCCAGCTTTCTTCTGTGAAGGGTTGAAAAGCTGGTACTCCTCCTTCTGCCCTGGCGGTAAGTGAGCACAAATCAGGGGTGAAAGTGATTTCAGCTGATGTGACTAACTCTACATCGAAACAGTTTGGGGTAATCCCAAGGCCATGAGTGGTGGCAAGTGTCCAGGAGGTAGTAATGGCTTCAGGGGCACAGTGTTTGCAAAATTAAGGTCTGTGGCCTTACATTTGCTTGTAGTCTAACTCTTCAAAATGCTACCCAGATCCGGAAGAAAGTATCATTCCATGTATTATGTTGTGTTATAACCCTGGTTTGTGCAGAGCACAAAATAGCCATGCAGAACAACTGGCAGCTGGGGTTCCATAGAGACCTGGAACCAGACAGAGGTCTTGCAAGTAAGGATGGCAGGGTTTGGACTGTGGAAAAGTGTAGTAGGTACATTCATGAGGGGTAAGTTAAATTAAGTTTTTGACTTGAAAAAAAACCCAAGCTCAACAACCCAAAATCATACATAGGTTCACCTTGTCTATGTGAGTACTTCCAATATTTCAACTTCAGTTATTATTTTTAGGAATGAGATGACTCATAATTATTAAATCTGATATGTTTCCCCTGTCATTAGAACATCCATGACATTGGCATAAACTAGTTTACACACTGCTCATGTCCAAGAATGTGAAGATTGGTTCACCCTGGAAGAAACATGTGGCATCGGGCAAGATGAGGTCATGCCCATCGAAACTCCGACATTGTACTCATTCTGGCTGGAAGGGGCATGGCGTCTGGAAAAGCCTTCAGTTATTATTAGCAAACTAAGCTTGCTCCATGCTCAAGGCAGGGAATCTGGCATGGAAAGCCTCCAAAAGCTTTTCCATCCCATTCCAAATTGGCCACCATAGTAATATAATTAAGACAATAGGGATGTTATATTTGGAAACATGGTGCTAATAATAGGTTACCTTATTTAAGTAGCATCCCTTCCCCCAGTAAGTTTTGGAGATGCCTCTAGCTGAAAGAATGAAGAAAGAGTGAAGAGAGAATTCACTGATATACTTGGAAAACAAATAGCCAAAATCTAAATTATGGTTCAGAAACCACACCACCAAGTCCATTTTATTTTAAAGGCTTTCTCAACCCCTTGCTCTCAAAAATAAACATGAAAGAAATAACAAATATAAAACAAGAAATAACAAATACAGAAATCTATATAGGTTGTCTCTCCTGCTGCGTTGATTGCTTTCTGTTGAAGCTATCATTTGATGAAGCAGAACGTTTACAACCTGCTTTGATCAAATGCCATGACATGCAGGAGTGCTTCCAGGGCACCCAACTTCCTCATCTGATTCCCTGAAGTAACATGCCCTTCAGTAGCTGATGGTTGTTCCTGGCAAGACCTTCCTGCATTTTATTGCTTAATAGACTAGTTAATTAAGACAGCAAACTGGTAACGAAACTTCACATTTTAGCCATATTTAGAAAATCCTAGGAAACTTTGCATAATCTCCACGCCTAGATAGATTTATCCCTGTTAGCACTTGGATTACATTTCTTTGGTTAATCTTTTTAGACAGTAATAGCTAGTGTTTACAGAGCTTTCACATGAGGACTTGGATTTATGTTGCAGTTTTCATGTTTTTACTGTTTCTTGTGCCTATCGATAGAGCAGATGGGCAAGTATTGGTGGTTTCACTTTACCGGTGGTGGAATGAACATGCAAAAGGCTTAGGAAATGTAACCAAACTCAGGGTGCAAATCAGTGACAATGCTGGTACAGGAACAGTTCTCCAACCAGCATCCCTGAAAGATGAACAGTACTCTTTTAAAGCTGCCCTCCTGCTTGCGTAAAATGTTGAGGGCAAGAAAGCTTTCTGACACAGGCATGTACAAATGGTAATACCGACCTCCTGATGGGCTGGTTTCTGGTACCCTGAATCACTTGGAATAACAGCTTGGTTAGTCAATTGGTCTCAGTGGAGTTGCTCATGGAGCGAGTGCTGACTAGACTGAGGGAGGGGGTTTGAAGGTCACTGTGTAGAGCAGTGTGTCTTTGCCATCTAGAGTACGCAGGCTTGGTAGTTGTTCTTCATCTGTCCCCACTCCATCCCCATCTCTCCGGGTTTCTAACTCTGCTGGCAATTGCAGCTTATGGATCTTGCAAACAATTAGGGCTGCTCTCTAGCACCTTGGTGACCACCATCTCCCTCCCTTGCCTGCAGCTGATGCTGGCTTTGGGTCCTTCTTATGCTCCTTACCCTACTTTTTAAACAGGCAAGTATCTGTGCTCTTACCATGGGGACAGTTGGTCCATCCCCATCAGAACTTCACAGCCTTTGGTGAGAGCTTTGTGAGACTTATTTCCCTCATGCATGAAGTGCAGGTGTTGCCCCTGCTAGAGCCAAGCTCAGCATGGTGACCCACCAGGAGAGGCTGTACACCCCAGCAGAGGAGGCACATGGTGCCTGCACAGTAGCCCTCAGTGGGGCTTTCCCTGACTATCCCTGAGCTCACAGTGACAGGGTGAACCTGAAAAGCGGCAAGCAGGAGAAAGCTACTAGGTCCTTTACAAAATAATGGCCACTTTTTCTATTCTCCATCATACGACAACTAAACGTTCTCACCTTGATAGTGTTATGTTGATAACGAATGCTCTGTGCTATTCTTGTTTTGTATGGTATTGCTGGCTTAAACCTTCGGTAATGTATGTAGACACACACACACTCACACACACATACCCAAGTCTATTACAAAATTTTCTGCTGAGATTCACCATCAGCTAAACAGCGTTACAGCCACCACTGACTGTACCAATACATCAAAAGGTACAATGGGGTTTCTACAGAGTTTGCAGCATTCTTTGACAAGTGATGGGAATGAGTGGGTGATAGCGTTAGGGGCAGGGTAGGAATAATTAAAAAAAAGACCTTTTCAAGGGTCAGTGGAAGGTTAAAGACCCATATAAGTCTAGAGAAAGATGAGCAACTACAGGAAATTTTAAGGACAAAGGAAAATAATTAAGCAAAGCTGATGAGCAGATGGGGTAGGGGAAAGAGGAAGAAGAGGGGTATAATGCTGGATCACTTTCTGCACTGTAATTTAGTTTTTCTTCCCCAGAGGAGCACATCTGGTATTCTTTCTGTGAGCTTCACCTAAAAATGCAACCCCTTCTCCCACCCCTCCCCTGTGGCAGAGAATCTGCCATTTAAAAAGCCAAACTAAAATCTCTCCACTAACAATTCTACTTGTGTTTGACCTTAAAAGGCTACATTATTCTGAGGGTAATCCCTGGAGGAGTATTTAAAGCCGCGCAGCAGCTTGGGGCAGTCTCCAAGGAGGACAGAAGGAAGCTCAGCATTCCCAGCAAGCAGCTTCCTCACCTCCTCATCATTGTCCGTAGTGGCCCTTCCTGGGTTTCACGCTCTGAAAACTGGCTTTCGGAACATTTCCTTCCCCAGATAGCCAGTGTCGACTTAACTTTACATAGACCGAGCTTGTACAGACTGACCTGTCTGCTACTTTGGGCTGTTTTACTTAGTTTGATCCCTGAATTTAAGGTCCTCCTAATGACCTTGGCTAGGATGGTTTAATACGATGACTGGTAACAGACTGTGCTGACATGGTGCTGGGCCATAGTTCTGCTTTCACAGCTTTATCAAGGTGGAGTGACTAGGTAAAGTGAATAGTCTTACACCGGGGGTGAGCCCCTGTTCAAGTTAAGTTCCCATGAGCGTTACCTCATTTCTTCCCATCTGTCCAACCATGGGCATAATACCTAATAATACCTAAAATAAATAATACCTAAGCAGCAAAACTGCATGTAGGCAGGGACTTCCATACAGACAGAAAAGGTTGGAGTGAAACGGAGAAGATGCCCACTTCCCTTCTCCTCCTTCAGCAGTGTATGCTGAAGCCAGTGAGATTCCTCCAGCTTTGAACCAGTATATCTAAGAACCAAATCTGGTTCTGCACTTGGCAGAAGCACAGATATAGAAACATGATGCACAGCCAGATCTGCAAATAAAGATCTGCTAGATTAAAGGGCAGATATACAGTACATGTTTTGCTTTCCTGGTAGCCTGGAGAGAACCACCCAGACTTCTAACTTGTGTACATATACTTTCAAAAGGGCAAAAATGTTGCTTTCATAAATTAATTTCACACACTTTACAGAGATAAAAATAATCACTGTGACATTTTGTTTGTCTTCCTTTTTTCCTGTGTGCAAGCAGCCAACTCTCAATTACTTACAGCCCTAAATTTGTTCCGCTCAATTGTGAAAAGCCCCCGCAATATTCAACAGGAGGGGAAGAATTCTGATTTGTGGAAAGTCATCGTGTTTGCAAAGAAAGCAAATTTCCTCCTCTCCCAATATGCTGTATATACCAGCCAAAACAAGACTCTTATACCGAGTGCCAACTGGTATGAATTCCAACCATTTTATGTATTATATATTAATGTTATAAAAATATGCACCCCAATTTTTTATAACAAGAGAATTTGTTGTGGCAATATCTGACACCACTTCTGAACTGACGTAGATGTGACAGCCTAACAAAAACATGCCTGCCAGCATGATGGCATTGGTTATGGATACAGAGTTGCCTCAACAATTCATGGGGTTCTGTACTGGCTCTTCTTCAGTAACAACCATATCAGACTTGCTGAGCTTTTCTCTAGCTACACTCTAAGCTCAGCGAGGTCTAAAAAAATCAAGTTTTGATTATTTTGCTTCTTATACAGTAAAAGTAACAGAAACTGTACAGACACTAGTTTCTTGTTAATTTTTTTGCTGATGCATAACTGCCCTGGATACTTCAGTTGAATTCAGAGAAGACCCTTTCTTTTTCCTATGAAATCTCATCTCCATTATCCTCCATGAGAGGAGATGTCTCATAGGAATACGTTCCTTGTTCAGATGCTTCTTTGTGGTTTCAGCATGCAATGAAGGAAAGCATTACATAAATTCAGTGAGGGCTCTGGAAACCTCATGTGTGTGCATGTGGAATATGCGGAGACTGCAATGAAAGTCTGGGATCAGTGCACAGGTTTTGGTCGGGTTTGCTGAATAAAGAGTCAGGGTACAGCACTGGATGTGATCGCACGTGGAAGCTGGGAAGAAAGCTCCCATTATGTGGAAATAGGCAGGGCTGATAGGAGAGAGTAAGTGTTAATTAACACCAAGTGCCTCTTCAGTGCAATCCTTGTCTCCTGGTGTTTAAGTATATAGAAACTTAGAAATTTTGGCTGATAAGGTATCTGAAGATATAAAATCATGTAATTATGTATTTTCTCATGCAAATTCAGTGGGTCCTGACTTATGGCGGTGCAGATCAAGACTGTTGCCAAGGCAGTGGATGTAAGTAGATGTCCTGCACCACAAGCAAATGATGCACAACAGGCATCAGTGAAAGACACTTGCATGGTGAGTGCAGTCTTCATTTGTCCTCCAGTCTCACGAATTGTATCTCCAAGACTGGCACACATACTGATTAGTGGGTGGTTATGACAGAAGTAAATTAGATGATCTATTTACATAATTACCAAAAGGTATGAGAAAGCCGAATGCTGCGATCTCTACCCATAGTGAAAGCTGGTAGGAATAGCTTGCCTGGATAGGGAAAGCTTGCAGGGCTTTGGGCTGCAGGAGCAAGTGTTTCCATGGGCCCATTGGGAGGTTCACAAGCACCTTTTAAATTTCCCGGTCGGCAGCGCCAGGAAGCCCTGACTGCAGCGAGGGCTCCCCGGCGTGCGGGGTGATGCATGCGGCCAGCTGCTGGCAGGGATTAGGAGGATCTGCCCCGCCAGGTGCTGGTGCTGTGCCCCTTCACCAAACATTTTTATGTGCTGATCACCTCCCACGTTGGAGACAGCTGTTCCTTCTCCTTCTTATCCAAATGCTTGCTTCCCTTTAACCTTTGGTTTCTTAAACTGCCAGCTTCTGGGTCGCAGTCATGTGAGATAGATAGCTGTCTTCTTGATCAGTCAATCTCATCGATTTCGAAGAGTAACCCTGCAAAAGTTGGTGTAACACACATTTTTGTTAGCAAGCTGCTTTTCCTGTTTTTCCCCTTTTCCTTTCCCTTTCTGTTTCCTTTTTCCTTTTCCTCTCTCTCCCCCTCTTCTCCTCCTTCTCCCTCTCCCTCAAAACAGAAGTGATTTCCAACTATTACAAAGACCAGGAAAGGCTTCCCTCCAGACTCTCCTATTAGATTCTAGATCCCCTCAGCGCCCCACTGATTTTTTTCACTTTTCCCTTCCAGGAAACCTGCTCTTTTATGCTGGTTATAGGTATAAAATCATCACAGCTACAGGAAATGAGTGGTCCCATTTTCTAATACCAATGGTGTGTGGAACTGATGTCCCCTTCAGCAGCATGCTATTAGTATTGCTATTAGTAATGTTAATAGTAACTGTGCACCACGCATTGCAGAAGTATTGGGCCCAGAATCAGGACCCCACTTCAGGCTAGAATTGCTTAAAAATACATGAACACCTGAAAACACAAGTAAGAAGCTACTCCACTGTAGGGACAGCTACCAAAACGCCAAAGATGAATAGTCCCAAAGAGATTATTCTAATGATTGACACACTGTCTGAACATCAGCTGCTTTTAAGGGAGTGTTGCGGATGAAAAGACCAAAGAATATAGAAACCTACTGGAAGGCAGCGAAGCCTTATGTGTAGCCCTTTAGCACTGAGGGTTTGTGGCTGTGGAGCTGAATTAAACATAATTCAGCAATATCGGTGCCAGAAATCTCAATAAACTGTGCTTCATCCAAGATCCTGGTGTGCTGGGTACCAGAAAGCAAAGAAAAGAATATTCCAGTGAGACAAAACAAGCATCACCGGTTTTTATCATGCTCTGCACTGCCATTTATAACAGTGAGTGCATTTCCTTGTTGGAGAAGGTTCCTCGGCGCGGTCCAGGGAGGAGAGGCTGTGCAAACCCTGCCCAGGCTCATCAACTGAAATGAAATACAGAGCTGTGCCTAATATCTGAAAAGAGTGAGAGAGTGCTGGAGCTGGCTTTGCACTTCGCAAATTTGTATTCTCAGGTTACAAGTGGAAAGGGCCACCTAGGATGAAAGCGGAGGCTGGTTGCACAGGCTTAAGATGACAAAGAAGACCCAACGCTGAGACAAAAATGAGGCTGTCGTTCCCAAAGTGATTGCAGCTACTGTGAGACAGAATGAAACCTCTGAAGAGCCAGGACATGCGGTTTGGGGTGCATGGATAGACCCAATACTGAAATTTGGATTGGAAAGGAAGGTCCAGTCTAGACTGGAAAAAATACTGTACAGTTCTTGAGTGTGCAAAGCCCAGCAAATCCCAAAGACAGAAGCTGCGGAGACATTTGTCCTCTCTCAGCCACAGCCACATCAGAAAACCTGCAGTAGCCAAGAAAAAGCAGACGATGTAATGAGATGACTCTCACCCAGCCCTATATATCATTACTTATTTTATCTTCCAAGGCGAATGTACAGGTATTGGGCCCTAGTCCAGGAAAGCACTTAGGGCCGTATTCTGACAGCATGCAGAAGAACAGTACTTTGCTCAGCAAACAGCACCACTGAAGTCTTTGAGGTGATTTACAGAGTTAAATTTGCACAGTGTAAAGGCACCAGCATTTGTTTCCTGAGAGTTTGCATAGCACTAACTTGTGATGCAACTCGCTGCTGGACGTTATTCACGTGTGCATGTGCTCTGCTAATAGACCTAACTGATTACCCAAGACAAGGAAAGGGAGGCAGACCTGCCTCTCCACTCCCACTTGAAGCCTGCAGTGAAAATGGTCAGCAAGGGACCTCCAGAATTTTGGAATTTGCTGCAAAAGCACACCTGCCCTGTAGGCCAGGAGAGAGTGTTTTGGGGCACAGGCTGTTAATTCCTGATTATTCAACTCCATAAACTGCTCAGAGGGGAAGCCAGAGGTACCTCTGGATGAAAGTGCAAATACTCTGGATTAATGCTGGACTAAGAGAAGTGAGTCACCTTCCTCTCTCCAGGGCCCCAAGAAGATACCCAGCGTGCAGCCTAAGCACCTAGACCAGTCCTGGGGAAATGATATGGGGAGCAAGTAATCTTGAAAATACCCTGATTCAGAGCCCAAGGAGAGACTTCCGTTGACCTAATTGAGTTTTGGATCAGAGCCTGCAACAGCCTTGTCCAGATTTGAATTTAAGATCTACATAAAATACTGGGGGAAAAAAAAGCCCTAGACAATTTTCTTATATAGCAAAGAAGTTACGCTGCTAGATGAAAGGGTGCTCATCATTTCAATGAACAGAAATCAGGTTAAAAATTAATTTAGAAAGTTGGATTTACTCCATCAATATAGGAATCAATTCCAGGTAAGGTATGGAATTACAGCAAAAACTAGTGCCACTCTGTTCATAAATGGTTAGTTGGTGACTGTTACGCTTACTGCAACTACAGTGATTCCAAGGCTCTGGGCACTTCATGGGCTGTAAATGAAGACACTCCTCCTTTTATTCTGGGTGTTAGGCTTAGTGTACCAAAGGTATGAGGAAGAGACAGAAGTAGTAAGATGACAGTGTTGCCCAGTGGGGGCACAGGGCTCTTTCGATGGTTTAATAAAAGCTATGCATGGGATTTTTTTGGAAATTGGTAAGCTGGTCTCCCTGGCTGTTGAGGCAGGCAGGGTCAGCCAGCAGCCAGGGGCACACCATGGCTCCTTGCGGTTGCTACGCCCAGGCTTCTGTTTTGCAGAAGTGGAGCAAAGGCAAGAGGATGAGTGAGTATTGGTGTCCTGTCCCAGTGGGTTGGGGTACCCAGCCAGACCCCGGAATTTGGAAGTTTTCCCAGGTTCACATACCAGGAACAGCAGGAAGACAAAAAACTTGCTCCAGGTTACACAAGAAGTCTGTGGTGGACAAGGCTTCTTGATCCTAAACCAGTACCCAGACAATCAGCTTTACATGGTAGTGGGAGAGCACGCCATGCACAGTGGACAGCACGTGGATTGGGTAAAGGAGGGGATCATTGAGGCTGGTGCCTGAGCATACAAAGGGCCATTACTCATTATTTACTAACTCAATGTCCAACCTGTACCTGCTGTCGCAACAGCGTGTGCTTTAATCATATTAGAAAAATTGCACTTCTGCTTCCAAAATCAATTTCATGGAGATGTTGCCTCCATAATATAAAGGGCCAGATCCTCAATAAGGCAATCAGCAGAGTTGTGTTGACTTTGGAGAAGATGTAATGATTCATATCTGCTGGGGAACTGATCCTCAATCACGGAGTGTTGAGATAAGAGAAAATGTTGAGCTGTGATGACTGAGCAGCATCTTGAGAATGATTAACAGGCTTCTTTTCCAGGGGGATGGGTGAAATATGGTCTGTGCACAGAGAGGCGGCACCATCATAGACAGTAATTAAATCCCACGTGACCTTTATTTTGAAGGTTTAGGTAGAATAAAAACGGTGCATAGGAGTTAATTTTACAAGTAGGCTTTGGTCTCTAGAACACGGTGGACTCAAGTCAAGACTAAATAAAAATGCAACACCTAACACAAAAGTAAAAGGTCATTGTGTATCATGAAGGGACACCCACTGCATATACAAAACAGAGGAAAAAAAAAGACGTCCATCATTACCTTTTTTCCACGAACAAATGGCAGCTTTTTACTGTAGGACACACCAGGAGCAGGAAGCTGACTCCAAGGTCAATAGAAATTTTCTTCGGGGTGTGTCTGCTGGCGTACGAGCTGCTGCCCCCCCAGTTGCCACCCCAGCTGGGATATCACACCCTGGCGGTAGCTCTCTGGGGACAGCAGTGAGCCAGCATGTGCAGCAACTGTTTGAAGGGGGGATTAAAGGACGTTGTAAAAGCTTGCGGCCAGAAGCAAGAGAGGAATGTTTTCATGAGACATCCGTAGGTTATGAAGCACTGGGTGTGCAGACAGCTATTAAATAAAAGGCAGAGAGCAAAGCACTCACAAAACACAGGAAACCACATGTTTATTTCTTCTCGAGAAGCCCAGCAAGCAGTAAGGCAGCAGCCCAGGCGAAGTCCTCGTCTCCCTCCCCTTGTGCCGAGCGTTCAGGTTGGCTCCTGCTGCGGATCTGCCGTTCATGCGTGGCAGGTAGTGACTGGCCAGTGGTGCCTGAGAGCCACGAAGGGATGGCTGTGTGACCAGCTGTAGGGTGCTCCCGGTCCCCACCCGGAGCAGGCGGTGGTGCTGGCTGCATGGCCACGCCCAGGAAACCGGGAGAGCTATAGCTGTTACCTGAACTTGGCTTGAAGGAAACAGACCTCTTTTAAATTGCCAGGGTCAGTTTATCAGCTGGGCAACCTGGAAAAGAAGAATTACTGCAGCTACATCGGTATAAAGGACCTACTCCTAATTTTATGGACACTTACAGACTGGGTTTTGAATAGCTGGGACTACAGCTGAGCAACACAGCTTTGACTTCCTCTACTCCAAACTATTCCCTTTTTGTTTTATGAGGGTTTAAATTGTAGTTATCGCTTGGTATAAAGTGTGGCTGACGAACTAGTGGTTTTGCACTGTACAGTGCAAGGTAGGGGAGCACATGACTAAACAGAGGACAAAGAATTGCTTAAAATGGCTGAGTACTAAAAACCTCTCCAGCCGTGACAGTACGTACTCATTTGAGGTTTTTCAAGCTGTTAAATATTTTTCAATTCAGTATTTTTATTAGTTTGTCCTGGGTCTTGTCCTCTTTTTTTTTAATCCTCTTTCCTGCGAATTCACTTTACTAAAAATACCAACCAACGGTCTCTTTGTGCAGCGACATCAGGTTGGTGAAAACTGGTTTTGTGCAGGAAGCATGATAAAAGGTGCATTCAGAAATATATCCAACAAGTAAGCTCTCCGCAGGGTGTAAGTCTTCTGAAAAGGGAAGCGGAATCCTGCAAGCCCTTCCATTGCGGGCCTGTGCTGCTACTGAAGACAACCATGAATAAGGTTTTGCAGGATCAGGCCCCAGAGTTCAGCAAAATTTACTTCCTGGCTGCTCTCCACAGCATTTAACAGCCGAAATAAAAGAAGGAATTAATTTCTGTTTTAAATCCTTGGCAAGCAACTTCATCTCGTTGCTTATCTTTTCATGGGAATCAAAGGATCCTGCCTCGTTACAGCTACTCGCAGAGTAGGGGCTCGAGGGAGAGCAAGGTATTTGCTTTCTCAGATGAAAATCAGATTCCGACCTGTGGTATTTTCAATAATGTTTAACAAAGCCGCATTGCTAAAGAAAAGGCAATATCATGGCTTCTCCATTTTTTCATTCTTGCCCTAAGTATGGTTCATTTTTCAGCCAAAGAGTTAACCATTTCTGCGGTGCTCTTCCTGGTGGCTTCTATCAAACTCCATTTTATTGTGAAGCATTGCACTTTTGGAAAATATAGCCCACCAATTTGGTGGTAAACAAGCCTTGGCTTTAAGACAAAGCTTGTTTTAATCTCCATGATCAGGCTACAGATCTGACCGTGTTTTTTAACAAACCTCTTATGAAGAAATCCTATTCATGATTATTATCTGTATGAGAATAAAAATGTCTAATTACCTTATATTAAATCTGTATTTATCAATTGTGGCTTTCTCTGGGAAATTGTAATTTGCAGAAATGCTCCACATTCCAGGCTGTAACAGTTGGAGGTGGATGTCCTTAAGGATGGGAAAAAAAGTTCTTTTTTAAATGGCACATTTACTAATTATAAAATGCTCTTATCTCTCTGCAGCCAAAGCCAAAATGAACATGTGCCTTGCACTAAGAAATCCCAGGATTGTCACAACTTGTGCCAGCTGTTGAGGTTATGACACCTGTGCCAGCATCGCCAGCTCTGCCCACTGTCATCTGTTCCAACTGTTCCATCTGCACTGTTTGTACCAATTCTCCCTTTTCTGCATCTGTACCTTCTGCAGAAACGGGTCCAACAATGCCAGCTGTGTCATCGGTGCCAAATATGCCAGATGTTCTATTTGTCCACCCTGGGCCAAATCAATGTAGTTTTGTGCTCATTAGTTTTAGCTGGTAGATTCTATTTCACAATTTTTTGAGATGCACTTTGATCGAATCAATTCTAAATCACCACTACAACTGCTTTACATCTATCTCACCATAAACAGAACTTTGTTTGTCACCCTGTGTTCGGTCAAAATTATTTTGATCTTATTAAATCGCGCGTGATGATACAAGTTCTGTCTTAATGACAAGATTATTTTTTTCCTGTAGAGGATGTAGCTGCAGAGAAATGAACAGAAAAAGATAAGGGTCATGGTATCCAGGCTGTAAATAATCCCCATGGTTACAGTAAAAATTGCCCACACATTGATATACTGACTGAGAGCGCCCTGGTCCTGATCCCTTATTCCACCACTGCAGATCAGGAGAAGCCCATCCGATGTCAGTTTAGTTGCACCGAGTATGTTAAGCGGCAATGGACAGAGGAAAAAGAAGCTCTGGACGTGTGTTGACCATAGGCGTGTTTACCAGGGCTGTGCTAAAGGTCTGTTCTCCGCACGACCGTCCCGCTCAGGAGAGAGGGAGCCGTTGTGCTGCCACTGGCCCTCCACAACCACCCTGTGGCTGCACCCAGTCTCGATAGCTTTTCTATTGGCAAGGTTAACCTGTATTGATTTGGGTGACACGTGGTCTGCCTTTTCTGTGCTTCGCTAATGACATAATATCTGAAAGCCAAATCCATGAGTCACTATTTATTTGGATTCAGCGCTTACTCACAGGACTGTCCTGGTTTGTGTCCTTGGCCACATCTCAAAAGATAACGCTACATTCATTGAGGGTGATGGGACTTCTGGGTGCGTCATGTCCTCTAGGATTTGGTGGTCTGGGTCAGTAAGGAAAGTTAAAATTTGCTACTGTCATGTATCTCAAAATAAAGTTCATTCCTGCATAAGAGAACAAGCCCCGGTTTTACATCCCTGTCTAATACTGCTCAAAATAGCTTTCATGATAAAACTTAAGTAGGACGTAGATGGCGTACCATGCTGGCCCAAGGTCTGCAGGTGACTGTGACTGCATGGGCACTCATTCAGCACAAGTGACGAGCCCAGACCTGATCCCTGCGGGTCCCGGCTCTGACCTAGCAGCTCCGACATGAGCTCTCGGCACCTCGGTGCAACCTGCAGGTTGCTGCATGCAAGAAACCGGGTGCCATTGGCACCTACAGCCCCACGTGGGCACGAGCGCGCTCAACAGCTTGGGAGCTGTACGTGGCATCCTGGTGTCCTGGACCTGCAGTGCTGGAGGTGTCACCTGTGGTCCCATGCGTGCCCCCCTGCCATGGTAGAATTACTCATCCCCACCACAGACAGCAGCGTGTCACCGGAGAGACACGACTCTGCCATGTGGGGAGCCAGAAAACAGGCTTCCATAAACTCAGTCTGCCACTCCAAGCTATTGAAATGAGCAGAGCTGACAGCTCCTCGTCACAGAAAGGTACGGATTAAAAAATAGCGAGTCACTTAATTCAGGAAAGGGGACTGAGGCAGATGGAAAAGAGGCATTTAAGGGAGAGGAAGGTGGTAGGCACAGAAGGAGGCTGGAGGTCCAGCAGCGCCCTGGAGATGTGCATGCCAGGGACCTCTCCCACCAGCGGTGAGGACCCATGAGGGAGAGCTTCCCAGTGACTCTGCAGACCACTTTGGTCCTGTCCTGCAGCTGTCACGACAAATTTCATCTTAAAAGCTCCTTGAGCTCTAGGAGGTTACTGTGCGCAAGGGCTCCAAAGTGCAGTCATGTCTGATCTGTTTGTCCCTTTCTTCAATGGGATTAAGAAATAGGGAGAAAATGGAGAGAGAAAATAAGAAAGAAATGTTTTCTGCATCTGGTTTGGGTAACTGAATTGGCAGCCAATGAGAGGGACAGATTTCTTATTAAGAAATAACTCCTGCAGCTTCTCAGGCAAAACTCCATCTGAGATCTGTGATTCATTACTTTAGAAATTCCTTGGATTTCCAAATTGTGCAACTGGAGGACACCCCATCCCCCGGTCTGCGAGCTCTGCCATTGTGGTTGGCGGCCACCTGCCAGGCGTTGTCTTTACTCATCCGGCAAATGCCTTGAGATTTATTTCTATGGTGTTTACAACAGCGGGTCCCTGGGTCTTCACTCTGGCTGCTGCAAAACACCATCTGATGGTAATAAACAAATAATCCTTTCTCTGCTCCACAGTCACCTGCGTAAGCTACCCACCCCGTCACCGCACTGCTGTGAAGCAATGCAAGGGATTCAGCCCATCGCTGCCTCCTTAGCAGGGCTATGGAGGAGTCCTTGGAAAGCATTTCTGAGGCTGTCTTCCTCAACAGCTGAGCTGAAAAGATTTTTTCCTGGTCATAAAAAGGAAGTTTTGTTCTCCAAGTCAGGTTGGCTAGGAGCTTTGGGGTATTTTTTGCCTCTTTCTGTCACACTCTCTGCTTCCTGCAGCCATCCAGGAGATTTGTTCATGTCCCAGAAGGTAGGGATGGCTTCTCTCCCCTGCTCTGTTGGCCTTCCACTGGCTTTTCACTGTTTACTGCAGGTCCTGGGTTTGCTATAGGGCAGTGGACTGTTCGGTGACTGCTGCTGTGTGGTAGCAGGAGAAGTAAGGTCTTTTGGAGCTGGTTATCTCCCTACTGCTTCCTACAGTTGGCCTCAACAGCGCAGGTAGTCCCTTCCAGCAGTGCCATCCAACCGGGTGTCCCAGGCATCTTTTCTGATGGCCTGTGACCTGTTTCCTAAGCGAAGGGCAGTGAAGAAGGACTTGTCACCCCCATCGTTTCATGCTGCCCTTGGCGATGGGTTGCATACAGGATTCTTTCCATATATCGCTTTAAAAAATAAGGAGAAGTTTTGGAGGCCAGGGAGATGGAGAACCAGCCTTTCCTTTAAGAGAAGGTGTTGTGGCAGAGCCCTGGGGATATTATCAGCTTTCAGTTGTGTCCTAAAGAGATTTATTCCCTTTTTCACTAAAGGCCATTGCTTCCTCCCCTTTCAAGTCTTCTTGAATTACATGGATCTCCACCTCCTTGTCCCAAGCAGCACAGCTGACCATTTAATCACTCTGTTTGCCACCTAGCTAGCAAATGTAGGTTACTTTTATTTATTAAAAAAAAAAAGACAAGAAAAGAGACAAGACTGTGAATACAGCAGCTCCCAGTTTAGCTTGAGTTTAGCTTGTATGCTTAAAAAGGAAAGAGAAAGTGGCTCAGAGGGCTATGTGTTAAAACCTGGCACTGTGGAGCACTAGCTATTTAAAAATACGCACTTTGCTCCTTGCCACCGCTACCAATAACACTAACACGAATGTGCACACATTCACACACCCCAAAATGATTGTCTCTTTACTACCGTGTTTGTAGGCAGCACAGGCCAGTTCCCATTAAAGTCCAACTCTTGAGTTCACTGGGCATGAATCACATTCAGGATACCTTTCTTTTTTTAACATTTTATAAATAAACAAAAGAGTTAAAAGTATGGAGAATTAAAAATATGTTATTTTCCGTTCTTTCAACAGAGGGACTATCCAGATTGACTTAGAGGGAGGGCTTGCACGCTGGGCAAAAGCGATGTGCTCCATCCCAATTAGCTTCTCTGGCTGGCCTGATCTTGGGACTGGCCAAAGGTCAAAAACGGTCCTCATCCCACATCCACCCTTGGCAGCTTTCCCTATGGAGAGGGATGCTTCATCAAGAGACTCTCCTACTCTGGCTGCCCCCACAGGGGAAATTCTCAGTTAGCGGAGCTCAACAGAGCGATGAAAAAGGGATGCATAGGAACTGAGATTGTGTTGAAGGGTTTTATAGGGCTCCTGTTCTTTCTCAGCTTTTTCGCACCTTTCTGGTTTCATCTGGGAGACTGTAACAAAGGCAGAAGCATCCTCTTTAAAATCCTCCAGAAGAATTCCCTGAAAAAGGAATTCCACAGCAAACTCTGCACATGAACAGCCCAATGGGTGTGACTGGAAAGGATTTTTCTTGCAGCAGAAAACACTCAGGCTTTCAAAAAGAATGAACCCACTTTGGTATTTTTAGTTTTTATTGCATTCATTTAACGAATGTCATTACTTGTAGCTTAAAAAATGACAGTGAGTTTGTGTGAGCTCTCCTGACACTTTTTTCATTATTCTGGTGGGCAAAAGGAATAGGCAGGGGAGGGAGGAGGAAAGCAGCTGAAGGGTGCCAAAAGATGGCAAGTATCTATGCAGCAAAAAATGTTTAGGTGGTACTGAAAAATTTACAGCATTGAGCAGTGGTATTGGATTGCCTGTAGAAACTTTTTTTTAAAATATGAGAATAGCTCATTTGTTGGGTTTTCAAAAAATACCAGATTTCACACTGGGCTGCTATGAAGGGTGGAAATTTTCTTGAAAAATTGTCATTTTATACAACTCTAATTAGCAAACTGTTCATATAAACCCGCAAGCTGTGCAGCAGATTTCACTTCCAACATCTCTACAGACAAGACAGAATTTCACCTACTTATTTACTGATCATGTCGCAGCATCCTTTTGCTACTCGCTGATGACTGTTCAGTGGCTTATGTAACATGTGCTGGTGATTTCACGGCATTTCCATTGGACAAGTGACCACGTGCTAAAGCAAATCACCATCACTGGCACGCTCCTGTTGGCAGTCTTGTTAGGCAGGAACCAAGGAGCAAACGATTGAATTCTCTTTTCAACACGAGAGATGGTACAACCAAAAGCAATTGAAAGGTGTGGATGGGGCTGTTTGGGGTCTCATGCACTACTCTTTCCCTCTTGGTATACCTTTTAGCAGCATGAATATTTATGACTGCACTTTGTCCTGTTACAGACAAAATAAGAGATGCCCAAGGGGTTTCAGTCAATGCAAATAAAAGCAACGTTTGCAAGCATGAGTAAATCTCAGTCTCGGTACTTGGCATTTTATGTCAAATACAGCTAAAGCACAAAATTGCAAGAGAGAGAAATGATTTCAGGACAGAACTGTTGTTGGAAGGTCACTGGAAAGAAATGGAGCCTTGAGCGATGAGTCCTCCCTCTTTCAGGCCACAGGTTAGGGAGGGTTGCCTGTGTTTCATATGTAGCCACTTGGCGATCATTAATCCTAACTGGTTCCCCTGTTTCTTTGAGGTGGTAAACTCACAAATACTGGTTGGATCATTCTGTCCTCCTACAGCCAAATTGTAGCTTCCACTAGTTTCTTATATGTTTCAAAATGCACATTTATCCCTGAAAAGTTTTTCACGCTGGTAAAAATCCTTCAAAACTACACTTGTTGGACACCGTGGCAGAGGTTGACGAGGAAAGATAACACCTGATTAAAATCAAGTAAATTTATTTCATTCTTACTTCATTGGTAGCCCATCTGTAATAAAAAAAAAAAAGACAGTGCAAGGCGGCTCATATTCTGCAAGCATCTGATCAATATTTCCAATGAAAAGTTTGCCTTCCTCTGCTAAATGTCCTATGCAATGTCATGGGGAACAGAAAACTCCCTCTAACTCTATTCATTTAATTCCACTGCTTTTGCCAATATTTAGAGATATTGTTGTTGCATTAATGTTACTTAAACTAGATGCATTTCATTAAAACAGTTACTGGTAATATTTCTTTTCCCACTCATTTGTATGTCAGTAAATGAAATTTCCGCCAGTAGAAACAAGCCAAGTGGAAGTCTCCCTATGCTCTTCACGTGTCTCTGTAAACTTAAAGCATTCTCAGATATGGTGTCTTAGATTTCAAGAACTAGCAAGTGTATAAAAATATGATTTTTTGTTCATTTTGCCTACAGTCATTGTGACTTCCAGTTTAAACTACACAGAACAATAAAATTAAACTTATATATGTTCTATTTTATATCTTTCATGTTGTATTTATCTGTGCATGTCTTATTTATCTGTTCATGTATATATACATTTACTTATAGATAGTGACCACTTCAAAGTATGCTTTCCCAGGTGCTCTATTCTCTGATTTTGTTATTTAGAATTTGGGGAAGCTTTAACAACTGTTTTAAAGCTTTTCATCATGGATAGCTATACTTTGTCTTAAATATAGGACTCAGATACATCCATTCTTGTTTATCTTTCTCAGTACTCAATAAATGCTAATCCAATAGCTCATTTGTGTTTAATACATACTTATTAGGCCTTGGATTTTCTAAGCTGTGCAAGATATAGTCCCTCCCAACACCCACCATTTCCCTTTGGACACCCAATTTATTTTAAATCCCAAACTTCTTTTAAATTCCAGCATAACTTAATTTATGAGCATAACTCAATTTATGGGCATGAAACGTCTGTTTAAATTTGTATGCATTTATTTATTTTTCTATACTTTTCATTTCTTGAAGCTGCAATAAACTGAAATGAAAAAACAATAAGTAAGTATAAAACCAACAGATCTCTTTGAAACATAATAGCTGCAGGTTTTTATTATTTAGCGCTCTGTGGAGCGTGATCACAGGTGTATTGAACTCACAGTCAGGTATTTTCTGATATGGCTTTGAGTCTGTACCTTTATAAATTGGTGACAAAGCTTTTACTGCCTTTGCCAGATTATTAATCTGTCTTGCCTGATTATTCCTCTTCCTTGCAAAGCACTACAGTTGTTTTGTGCGAAAATAAGGACTCGCATCCTTACTGGTTGTCTTTTTTTTCTGTTTGACTTTACAATAAAGTCATAATGATGAACCAGTGACTCTTCAATTTTATCATCTCAGCAAGTCATGTAAAAACAGAAGTACAGTTTCACTGCAGGATGAAATAGAAAGAAAAAGTGTTTTGGAGAATGCTCTTCTCAAAGGCCATTATTTAAAAAGGTATATCATAGGCAAGCCAGAAACAAGCACAAAAATGCCTTTATTTGTTTCCACCCCGTTGCTTTTTACTCACATTTGGTTCAGTGTACTGCCCGTCAGTGCTACGTGGGTCATTAGAAGCTCCTGCGCAACTTGAATTATGTTGATCATTGTTTTTTGCCCTTCATAACTGTCCTGGTTTCAGCTGAGTTAGAGTTACTTTTCTTCCTAGTAGCTGGCATAGTGCTGTGTTTTGGATTTAGCATGAGAAGAATGCTGATAACACACTGATGTTTTAGTTGTTGCTAAGTAATGCTTAGACTAGTCAAGGACTTTCTTTTTCAGCTTCCCATGCTCTGCCAGGTGCACAAGAAGTTGGGAGGGGGCACGGCCCAAGATAGTTGATCCAAATCGACCAAAGGGCTATTCCATACCATATGACGTCATGCTCAGTATATAAACCGAGGGGAGTTAGCCGGGGGGCAGCGATCGCTGCTCGGGGACTGGCTGGGTGTCGGTCGGCGGGGGGGGAGCGGGTGCATCACTTGTTTTCTTTTCCCTGGGTTTTGTTTGTCTCTCTCGTTCTCCTTTTTATTACAATTATTATTATTATTATTATCATTATTATTATTACTATTATTATTATTTTATTTCAATTATTAAACTGTTCTTATCTCAACCCGTGGGTTTTCTTACTCTTGCCCTTCCGATTCTCTCCCCCATCCCACCGGGGAGGGGGAGGGTGAGCGAGCGGCTGCGTGGTGCTTAGTTGCCGAGTGGGGCTAAACCACGACAATAACTCATTGTTTGATACAATATGGGGCTCTGGTAGGTGCCCCAGTGTTTGGACAAGACCCTTCCCTCTCCCCATTGCTCACGGGCCATGGGTCAGCTGCCTGGGTCGAAAGCCAAAGCATCTTTTCTTTGGGAGGAAATACCTCTGCAGTGAGAACACTACTGGACTGATATTACTCATTTATCTGCCCTGTTTCCAGTTATTCAGGGCCACACACCTAGGCCTGTACTCACGGTGAGCAATGACTTACGGGCTTGATGGGACTTAAATGGAAGGATAGTGCAGCACTTAGTGTGAGTTGCAGAATACAGCCAACAGAGAAGAAACTATTTGCACAGTGGATTTGCCGTCCTATTTGAGACTCTTAATATTTCTAGACTTGTGCTGTCACTGGTGCAGTGACATTATTTAGACATGCACTGAAGTCAAACCGTGAGAGAAGGTGATAATAGAAGAACAAGTGTGGTGGTGAGAGGAGAGGCCTGTCAACATCTAAAGCACAAATTTGCAACCACATCTAAATCATTCCTTCTAACATATTTTAACTATAGGGATGAGCGTCTCTAAGGGTGCAAATCTGAAACGAGTTTAAGTTCTTCACTTATGTGTAAGTAAGACAAGGTACATGGCAACACACATTCAGTGCTAGTATTGGGTCTTCTCCATTTAAGCAGAGAATCAAAGGTGTGATTGCCTAATAAGGGCACAACCATAGACAGCTATTGAATTCCTTAATCCATTCAAATACATGCTTTCGTACAGATCTAGAGAAGAGACTTTATCTCCTGAATTAAATGTTGGCTTTGTGATAACAAAGCTTGTGAAAGATCAAGAAAGATTCTGACATCAAAACTATTCATCACTGAAGAAATTTCTGAAGGCAGAAACACTGAAGCTCTATATAATTATGCACTGTCAAAGAAAGCTATCCCCGTGCAGAAGACCAGCACAAGTCAAATGGAGTTTAAAGTCCTTGATCACTTTATCAGTGGAGTTGTCATAGTACATAGGAATCATGCTGTTCATATTATATAGGGATGATTTTTTTCCTAAATGAAAGAAAGATTGGGTCAGAAGTGCATATTTATGACTATATTTAATATGCAAGGTTTTTAAAAATACATCGATTTTGTTCTAATTTTGTCATAAGTGTTTAAAATATTATATTTTGTTCTTCAGTTTTCCACTATTTTTAAAAAAGATTTTAATATGCAAGCACCAGCTTCAATAAAACTTGTAACATGAACAGCAATTAAAGGAAAATATTTGCAGCGACTACGTTTGGAAGCCAGGCTGTGTCACCTGGGTTTTACAAATAGCAGTTTCCTTGAAACAGTGCTTGACATACACCATGCTGCTTTCCATGAAACGACAATGACGTTGTCATTTACCAATAATCACGGTCCTCTTAGAAGCTGAACATAAATGATACTGTTCTCTAACATAGGAAATATCCTGTAATTCATGTTGAATGCTGCTTCTTCCCCCAGTAGAGACCACTGGATGGTACTCCATATCGTTCAAAAAGTTCAAGTCAGGAGTGAGATCTAATCAAATTATCTTTAAGAAAAAGAGAGCCTGAGTGGACTGAGATGGCAAGAAAGAAGACAATAAAGTGACAAAGAAAGTGAGGTATGGAGAAATGCTGGCAGAAGGCTTGGATCTTTAGAAACTCAGAATTTGACCAGGAAAGCTCACAGCTTGTCATCTGTCAAGAAGATAAGGAGAACACGGAAAAGTCAAGGAGGGGACATAAGAAATCAGATTTCACAGGACTGACTGTATCCATGAACTGGAGAGAGAGCCTCATTTCTCCACAGGGGAATTGCAAGGGTCTTACATTAAAAGACTTGATCACAGGTATAATTTTGTATTTATAAACCGGATTGCTGGTTTATCATTTGACTTTCCTTTGCTGAAATACTGCTCCCACACCTCTTGTTGTGGTGGAGACAACGTGTATTTTCTGCCTGTGGTTCTGCAGGCCTCTCTGGTGCAAGGGAAGTGTTGGCTGTAGCAGGAGACGTTATCGTAGCGCAGGTGCAGAGGAAGGGGTAATGATGCAAACCCTTCTTTTAGTAGGTCCAAGTTCAGAACCAATTTGCTAGAAATTTAGCAGATGCCAAACAAATATAATCTGCCTTTGCATAGCTCTGTTAGAGGAAAAATGCTGTCAAGATTACATCCCTGGAAACAATAGGTTTTTGGAAAGTGCAGCAATTTCTTAATCTTGGTATTGACCATTTCCCTTATTATCAGTGCTGTACGGCTTTGAAGAAACTTTGCAGGCAGGCAGACTAGACTCTTTTCTGTTCAGTTTCTGTGCCGCTTGCTGGAGGCAAGCTGGGCCACCTGCAAAACTGAAATGTTTGGCGCCTACCAGGCTCCGCCAGCCTTATGCCGAGGAAAACCTCACGAGTCCCACCTTGCTCTGCGGTGGTTCCCCGGGTGCGACCAGGCTCCGCCAGCTAACCTGGAAGGTGGACGAGATCTGCCAGAGGCTGAGGTGGGTCCAGAGAGCCTTCGGTCCAGTCCACAGCAGTGCCAGGTGCTGGTCCTCAGGGTGCCTTTACCTTCAAGAGGGTCCTTAGTCACAGTGCTTCAGCCACAGCACAGCCAGTATTTTGGATGCTGTGTAAATATTAAGTCCTACATCCTGCAAATCCATGACCCACATTAACATTTCTGTGGCTTCTGCAACCTCTGAGTGCTGGATGGCATTGTGTTTGTCAGCAGGGCTTTCTTCAGGGTACGGGACTGTCCAGGTGCTCCAGGGGCAACTGGCTTTCTGTGTATCTGGCTTGCTGTCTGTACAGCCCCTGCTTTGAACATGTAAGAAGGATGGCAAAAATACGGCACTCCAATAAGGCTGTGTATTTTGGAAAACCAGAGCTGAGTGTTTTAAGCTGTGAGCCCTAAACAAATGGACAGTAAAAGGTGTTGGCTTGAGTTGCCTTGTCTCAGGTCCCTCTCTATAGCATGAGTATAATCCAGCTGCTTGTGGTCGTAGGAGTTGCAAAGGACGGTGATCAGAATCCGTGGTTAGAGCCCTGCAGAGAAAACGGTGAGATTAACAACTTGGTATTCAGTGTAGAGTCTGATTCACACTACAAGGGGGGCAAATTAAAGTTTCATGGGCAATAGTACAGTTCCTCCTTCCTAACTGTGATTATTTGCCTTTGCAGCTATAACACACCTTTAACATCTTAAAAAGCCACTGTTGATTTTAGCGGAGTTGCACTGATTTGTGTCTATGGAAGGTTTGCCCCATTATAATTCTGTTGGACAGACATGATGTCTAATCACAGGGGCTTGATTGTCAAGGTCTCCAAAACTCAGTTTCCATTTTTTTTTCTAGGAACTTAAGTAGAAATCCTAAAGGGAAAACAAACATCCAGGATGAATCACTGGGATTTTTTCGTGAGTAAAAAGAGCTGTAAATAGAACTCAGGGTGGTGGCAATTTGCGGTACCGAGACATCTAGCGTTTGTAAGGTCAAAGAATAATTTATCAAAGAAATGTGAACACTGTGACTTGGTACATCAGCGATTGAAAAAAGCACCATCCACCGTAAGAGAACTATCTGTTGCTGTATACATTCTGTGTATTTAAAAGTGCCTCTTTTAACTTCAGAGATATATCTCCTCTCCCTTAATCAAGGAAAATGTGTGAACGTTTACCACTTTGGCCTGAGTGTTAAAGGCAGAAAAATCACAGAGAAGAGCCCTCAGCACATCAGTACGCTGAAGACACTGCCTCAAGTGACAGAATGGTCTTAAAGGGCTAAAATGGAGAGAGATTTGGTGAACTTCCAGAAGATGGTTGAGCCAGGAAAGGGATTGTCTGAGCCATCGCTTGTAAGGGCCACTCCACGCTGCTGCTCAGCGAAAGGCTTAGCAGGCAGCAGGTGTGGGATGCCTGTGGCTGCTATAGTCAATGTCGCTTGGCAGGGGTTGTGATGGTGCGCGATCATATTTTGAGCTTCTTCAAAGGAATGAAAGGAATGAGCAGAGGTTACTGTAGTGCATTATCAACAGAATAACCCCCATTCTCCACTTAAAGTAATAATCCTCTCTTTGTGAGCACCAGTAATCTGCAGCCAGCATACACAAAGTCATTTGTAATTTTCTTTCACTTCTGCACAACCTGCAACAGAAGAACAGAGATGATACCCAAAACAACTTGGCAAGCCGTTTGCTTATGTGTACAGCAAGCAGAAATGAGCAGGACTGCACTAAAAAGAACACTGTAAAGCCTGAACTTTGCTCAGTGGGCTCATGGCAGTCTCATGGCATTGCATAAGTTTCCGCTTGTTAGCAGATCCTTCATTTTTCCACTCTTCCTAAAACTTCATTTTAGCATATTAAAATGGTTTCCATGAGCTGCCATCAGAAGCGAGAGAAAGCATGTTGCTTTTTCTTGGGCTAAATGTCAACTATTACACTTTGCTGAGCCCCTCTTGTTGATTCTGAAGAACAGATTGAACAGAGTGAGGCTTATCGTCTCGAGCTACTTGTGCAGAAGTGGTTTTGGAGCTTGTCAAAATTACAAAAAATTATGCAGAAATCTGAAAGGTTGCACCACAAATTAAAGAAGCAGCAATTTCTTATGGCTTTTGATGAAAAGATGGAAACAAAAGACAACAATGGTTCTATGAATGTGTTAACAAATAACCTGGAATAAACAAGAAATTAATTATTTTTTAAAACCTCGAGAAAATCTTGAGAAAAATAATTAAAAATCTGCCGGTAACTCCCTAGTCTCATAAAAATTATTTCGGAGGTATCATGTTGTGTTGAAAAGACAGTTTTCTTGATTTTTCATCTTAATAAAATCTGATGATCTGTAGTGCCTTCTTTAGTCCTTTCACATGCTAAACCAAGACCATTTATAATTATGCTTTGCATTATACCTTATATTCCTAATTTCAGTACATTATTATAAATTGTTGGGTATAAAAAGATAGGAGAAACACAGTTGATACCTGAAGTTAGAATTACTCCAAGTATACTAACATTAACAGCTGAAGATCAGAAGTATTAGCCTTCTTACTAACATGATGAGCAATGGCCATCTGTCTTCACAAAGCATTCCCGGCCAAAAATGATTACCTCAGTCCCAGTAAACTCTTGAACTTTTCCGCATAGCAATAAGGGGTTTAATGAAGGAGATACAGCACAAAGGCCCAGACTCTCAAAGGTCTGTTTAGGTGTTTAACTCTTGTAGAGGCTCTCTCTTCCGTGAAAATCTGTACTCCAAAATACTTGAAACGGTATACATCTTCTGTTAGGAAGATATAGAATAAAAAAAAAAGGTCAGTGGAACAATTTTCTGTAAACACCTCAGAGAATCTGGTTCAACTTCTTCTCTCACCTGAACTCACTGAAGTCTATCAATAGTTATATTAGGTTTACCCTAACATAACAGAAAAAGGAAAATAAGGAAAAAAACTAGAACAAGTTGCCTTTTAAATTAATTTTAAATTGATAATGTAAGTTGTAACAGAGCTAACTTGCTACTTGAATGTCTGCTCACAACGCTATGTCAATGCCTGGTGTCAAGCATCTCTTGACTGATATCATGGGAAACAAACCCACAAGCCCAGGACTAGAAAGGTATCTGTCAGTACAAGCTAGGAAATCAGTCTTTTATTGTAGGGGCACGCAAAACCCCATCTCCTCAGTGTACCAGCTCAAAACGAAATGTATACATAGTCTGTGCAGAATTACAGAACATGATCATCAAATCAGAATATCAATGTGCATCAAGATCAATATCAGCAAATAATTGCAGCCAGATTAAGGCAAACATCTACAGATGGAAACACACATGTGGATATTTGCATCCACACAATCCAAAAGAAATCAAAAAGCACTACCCAGGAAAATGGATCTTTCCATGTGGATCCATTTCCTTCACAAAAGCCATAAATTGTTAGAATTAGGTGGTATATAACCTGAACAAGGCAAAAAGAGTCATTGCATTTCCAAAGGTAAGAGGATGGACACCGCTATCATTGAGAGAAAAAAATAGCACAAATTGGCATGAGTTGTAAATCAGTACTGACAGGGACAGAAAGCAGGCTGAGTTCAAATATTAAATAGGTGAAATTGCAAAAAAAAAAAATATTGCAATGTATTACTAGCTGGGACATGTATAGCACTTTTCCATTCATAGATCCCAAAGCATTTCATAAGAATGGATAAAACTCCTTCCTCCTGAGTTTGTAGCTCAAGTAAGTAGGTCATACAGGAACCACAGTGACCTTGCTAACATTTGTCTTGCGGTGCTTCCATAACTACACGCATGGGGAAAAAAGATCCTAAGAGCTGTATTTTATAAAGGCAGTAGGTACTGAACTTATAAAGAAAAAAAAAAAAAAGAAAATATCTCAGAAGGAGGAAATGAGGAAGAAAAGAATATGAATGGGAAATAAAGAGGAATGAGGATTGAATGGAAAAGAAAAAGAGAAGGGAAATATACAAGAGAATAAAAGCAGAGGGTTTGTAAAAGCGTGTAAATACGCACACACTGCAGATACACACACAGATTTACATAGCGCTTATGAATTTTTAAAAGGGGTACCTTGGCATCAGGCTCCTGCCACGCACGCAGATTATGCATGCACCTGAGCTCCGTGCACGGGGCCGTGGCAGGGGGCCCCTCCAAGACCAGGCTGGAAGTCGCTCCCATTAGCATCACCTTGAAAAATGTCATCCTGAACGGTGAGATGGTCCTTTCTGCTGACAAGGATGCAATCAGCTGAATGACTAAATAGTTTGGCTTCCTGCTGAAAAGCTTGTAAGTTTGTGCTATATTAGGACAATTTTCTTCCCCCTTTTTTTTAAAATCTGTGAACTCAGAAGTTTCTTATAAGGAAAAACTGCATGTTTTAAAGTCAGTGGGGAAAAAAAAAAGCAATCCTCAAGAGATTTGAAGCCAATGCAGACAGTCTGGGAAAAATTTGTTTCTATGTATGACACTACAATGAAAATCAATGATGGAAAATGGTAGCTTTTTGGTCAGCAGTTCTTAGTCAGCCACATCTGTTTGCTTTAAAGACAACAACTTTAATGCTGTTTGCCTGTGTTTAGACTGCAGCAACACGGCATCTCATCAATAGATCAGTTTCCTCAGTTTTGATTGATTATATTTGTGCCAAACTTTCAGAACTCTTCCTTTTCTGGCCTGATCTGAATCTTGCTGAAATATCTTCTTTTCATTCACTTCATGCAGTTTGGCTCAGACTCATGAAGATTGTAGCTGCACAGCTATTATTTAGGGCCTGAATTTCATGTTCTGAGTCCCCGTGTTAAGTGTAGAAAGAGCTCATACCCAACCCAAGATGCCATGTTGATTTTTTACAGTTAGCTTATAGACAGTATATTTTTTTAACTTCTAAAGGAAGCAGGATCAATATAAAAGAGAATAAATGCAGTAGATTACTACATAATTTTTATAAGAAAAATCTTTGGATATTTATAATTGATTTCCCATAGCAAGTTTTCTTTTATGACTCTTATTTCCTCATTACTATTTTTTCCTCTATCTAACTGTAATATTTCTTTAATGATTTTTCTGTTTATAATTGTTTGCTTTAGTGCTATAGCACTATATATATATGTTTTGTTGCTATAGTTGAAAGTAACAGTAGAATAGCATTAAATAGTTAGTGAAAAACATGGAAATAGTAAAATTCCCCTACAAATTAAAAAGTCAATGAATGGCTTGAAAGAAGCAAAAAAAAGCACAGTGTTTAAAATACACATCAGAAAAGCATAACAAAAGCCTTTCTCGTTTAAGCATTTAAGGTGTGCAATTATTTTATTTCCAAGTGAGACTACTTATACCAGAAATGGAATAGTGAGGACGAAATTGCTAAATATGCTTAGGTCTGTATTTGAGCATCTGTGCCTTTTACGCCATTGTAAGTTAGCCCCTGAAAGCCACTAGAACTGACCAGGTTCAGTCCAAAAGAACACTCCTTTTTCCAAAAATGGTGATTGCCTGACTATAATGCATGCTTGCTATTGCAGCTCAGGCTCCACTGCCTGTGCATTTGTAATGTAAACATGAAGGATGACAATGGCCACAGGTCTCACAAGACTGGAGCAGTCCCAGAATAGGATTTGGGTAACATGGCCTGAGCAGACCTCCTCCTAGCTGACAAATGTCCGAGATGTAAAGATTTCTTTTGTAGCTCATGGGAAAGCATAGTTGACCTATGAGCATAAGTACCAACTCCATTCACTTCACACACTGTGTAGGCTGTGACTAGCATCCCAATTTTTACCTGCTGGAAGGCATTTTTGTTGTCATTGCATAACTTTTACAATATTTGATAAGATTTCTCTAGGTTTTCAGCTTGAGGGAGGGGTAATATCACAGTGAACAAGTAACAGATTAGAAGGCATTCTGTACATCAATATTTACATGCTTTGTTAATCCAAGGACAGCGTGCTTTTTGCTTCCCTTTTATGACAGATGTTTACAGCTTGGCATTGTTATTTTGAAGGAATATTTCAGGTGTATTTCTCATACCAGCAAGGATGGTGTCAAAGTTCCTACTTTGCCAAAGGCCATAGAACTGCTATAGGTAACACAGGGAAACTTCTAAGCAATATAAAGTATGGCTAGGTGGACTGCCTTGAAATGTGGGGTGCCTTGTGGAAATATGCCCTCAGGGTTAGGGATTTATATGGACTGTAAATGGAAGAAGGGGCAGTCCCCTAAATAAAAACATTCTCAAAATTGCTACGATATTTTGAGCTTCATGCACGTTTATACACTCACTGATCCTGGCTCAAGAGTCCCATTGGAAACACAATATTGAATAAGTCATTATACTGGGGAGAAAAAAAAGTCAGGCTCTCTGACCTGATGAATTCTGCAAGAAAAAGACACCAAAAAGATTAGTCCATGGGCTTTCTAGGTCATGTGCCAACTACCACATGACAGGAGTGACTCCAAAAATTATGCCAGGAGCACTGAGTAAACTAAGCACATCCTACTCTTGACAAAAGATGGAGAAAGCTCTGGAGACATGTTCTTGTAATTGCCTCAACCCCACTGGGTTGAGTCCCCTCCCCTGAAGGAGGGGATATTTGAAAGGAAAGTCATCTGGATATATTAGATAAATCAGAAGCACTCAAATTATTTTCTAAAAGGTAATGATTTACACATGTCTGTATAGGAAAGGGCTGATATGATTCAGAGGGTGGGGAATAACAGCAGGAGGGTCACTTAGGACAAAGGGAGGAGGATGAGCATGGTGAGCGGCTGAGGAATGGGCTGGGTGGGAGGTGGGTGCTCAGGTGTGGTCATCCAGGAAGACCCTGCGCCCCGCGCCAACCTGCTTTTGCCATTCAGCAAGGCAGGGGCAAATCCGGAGACATTAACCAAAATCAGCCAGGGGCCAACGACCACCAGGCAAGCCCCGGGTGATGGGACAGGCTCGATAAAGCCAGAGGAGGGTCAGCCTGTGGCTCTGGGTCTCTCCAGATCAGGGGGGTGGGCAGCAAGGGGACAGCCTCCACCACTTACCACTGGTGAAGTGAACACCAGTAGTAATCCTTCGCAGGGTTGTGCCTTTGCCTCTGCCAACAGATAAATGTTTTACAGATACGTTTGTGAATAAAGGAGGGTACTCAATGCTAACATGTCTGTAAGCAAGTATTTGCAAAGGTGGAGTTTTATTTGAATAATACTAAGAACCGTGAGTCTGAGTTTTTTCAGACATACAAAAAGTAGTGAAAATGAGTGTTTTTCACCAACATTATATTCATGCAGGTAAGTTTAAAGAAACTTTAAGCAGATGGATGAGTTGAGATTCATTTGAAATTCACAAGCGTTCACAAAGCAGTTTATACTGAATTTCAGTTACATAAAGGATTCCAACCAAAAGGCAAGGTGTAGTTAATAAAATTAAAGGCTTGCTCTTCCAGTTTAACTATAAAGGTATGCTGGGTTTCTCCCTTACCCCAATTTCATATTAGCTGAGTCTGAATGTGTCAGTTCCTCCTCAGTTTTCAGCTGTAGCTCCACGATAGGACTATCATAAAACATACCTTATTTTTTGTCAACAACCATAAGTGCTGGACTTTATGAAGATTTCAGCTGCCCTGTTCTACTCCCTGCTAGCCCAAATGTATCAATATATACAATGTATATGTATGCACCTCACTTTACATGCTGCTTTACACACTGATTCATTTTTGTGTAAGATTCTAAGGGTATTTGTAAATATGCACATAAGCATACAAATGTATAAAGTATATACTAGTTGTGAAGATGTTTGTATTAATAAATATTTTTCATGGTTCCAAACAGATAGAGATGTGCATTCAGTAAAAGATAATGTGTAAAAATAACTAGTATACATTTAAAATATACTATATAGGAACACTGAAATAACACAAAAAGGTGAAGAAAAGAAATACATAGGAGGAAGGTCAAAAGAGAAATCAAGAGATGTTACACTGCTTACAAAGGAAAGATTGACATCTAAACACTAACAGAAACATGAAACAAAATCTGTCTACTTACTTTTGACTACGTTGCTTCAAGTTACAGGAAAATGGGAAGGGTGACATTTAAAACCTGTGGCTACTGAGTAAGAGACCCATCTCATTACTTTGAATTGCTAGATAATGAGGCAGAAGGATAATAATTAACATATAGACACAGCAGGTTTTTTAGATGTCTTTGCTTGTTATTTCCAGTACACTTTTAACTGACAAATTATCATGGGAGAACAAACTCCAAGTGCAGCTTCAGAGAACCAAAAGGCCCTTAAAACTTCTAGGTATGATGAATTTTGGACTCCAACAAATATATTTTTATTTCTTTTTCATGGGATGGAACTGACTTGAGTTTTATGCTTTGTGAAGAATAGCAACAGTGTTCTTATACTTACATTATTTCATCAGCCTACCATTCAAAGTTTAGTTTTATGTAATTTTAATTTCAGGTGGAAATTGTTGTGAAAACCCTTCAAGTCTGGTTGACAGCAAGCAGAACTTTATTTACCCTTTTTCCCCCCTCATTTGCAAGAATTCTTTCACCATAGTTCTGCAGTTCCACTTCTTTATGTAGCACCCTTCTCTAGATCCAAGTTAAGAGAAATTGCCTGGGAATTTTTGCATTTGATACCCATTTATTATCTTTCAGAGAATTTTCTTACACGTAGTATCACCATGTGATGTCAAACATCTACGTATACATGTTCAAGGGCCAGAGTCAAACCGGTGCAGAAAGTTGTAGTGAGTCATTGGACAACTGAGGATGAATCATCCCCTCAGCACCTGGGACTGAATCATCCTTCAAGCAGGCAGCCATTGGCTGCTGCCTTTACAGACACAAATGCTGTCTCATAGATAGCAGTTGTCTACACTAGGATTTTGCTTGGTTTGTTATTGCAACCATTAATTGAACAGAAAAGAAATGGCTAAAAAAATACCAGTTTTCAGTCTGAAAGTCTTCCAGCCCACTTTCTCCATCCTTTGGAAGCTTTCTCATGTCCTTGGAGGATAGTTTCCAAACACCCAAGAAAAATGCCTGAAAATTTGTTCACTGATTTCATGTGAGAGGTGCAAATATCGCTCACAGTCTCTATTCTACGCAAGATCTTCCTCAGTTATAGACTATCCAGAGCCATGTTTCAGATCGTCAACTTTCTTGCTTAACCCTGCTTTGGGCTTTCATATCAGTTTCTCTCTGACTATACTATGGCATGACCTACAGTTTCACTGTTGTGGCTTACTGATCTTTGCTTCATGAACTTGGTATGTCCTCAGGCTTTCTGATTTAGCTGTCTGAACCTGGCTTGATCTCTGATTCTGGTCTGCCCATGACCATGAGTTTGGTATCCAGGTCCTGGACCAAACACAGAACAATGTTTCCCACTGTCCCAGGAAAAAAACAAAAATCTAAGGATTTGCGTACAGGGTTTCATCAGAAATTCGTCAGTTAAGGCAATGTAGTTAAAGTACAATTAAAGTACTTCTTACCTCAGTACACATTAAAAAAAAGGAAAAATGGTGTTTGGGGATTAGAGTCTTCTAATGTGACAGAAATCAAGAAGAAAAAAAAGCCACTCATTCTGAGATATGGGTTAGGTATGATGTATCTGCTATAGCTGCAGTGATTTAAATAAACACTTTGGCTTATTACAACATACAATGTTTACAAGCCCTAAATTAATTGTAAATGGCACATCTTCAAAGTAACACAGATTCCTGATTGTGTACAAATGCATTTTTCCCCCTCTTATTTTTGAAAAAGCGTATCTATTTGCCATGAAACTTCAAGGATGGTATTCAGATACTGTAGGTATCTATGCCATTTTAGATGCCCCTGGTATGCTGCCACTCTAGAAAAGCAGAGGTCTTCTGCAGGTTCCACATCTACCTCAAATATCTTATGAATCTTAAATGTGCTAGACACCTAGAGACTACAGCAGAGACATCCCTCACTCGACCTAGATAGTATCAAAGCAAGCTGCTTTACCTCTCTGCCATAGAGTGAATGCTGCTGCTTTCCCCCTCTGCCAGCCTATTTTTAGTCTGAAACAAGCTTTACAATAGTGGAAACAATCAGAAAAGTCTAGACTGCAGCTAATGTTTTCTGAAAATTCTCCTGTTGTTCATTTAGAAAAGTGGTTGTTGCATGAGAATGAAAAGACAGACTGCTATGGATGTAAAATAGTGTGCATATATAAATACAGATGTCTTCTTGGCCATTTCTGAAATAAAGGCCAAATTAGCCCAGATCTGCCTCAGTAGGCAGGGCTGTTGCTTCGTTTCTGCTGAATCTATTTTCTTTGTTGAAACAGAATCTTCCTGTGAAGTCTATGCTGTGATTTTATCAAAATAAGGCTTGTCCCATATTTCTTTCACAATCAGACCAAGTCACAGCCAGGGGTCTTCACACCAAACTGGGAAGTGTCAATAAATTCTTATTATGAGAAAATTATTTCAGATTTCTTTCAACTGACCAAACAGGCGAAGTCAGAAGATTATCCAGAACATGCAAAACGTGATTTCATGTATGATATTCTCAAAGTAATTTAACAGTTTTTCTTTCAAGAGATGAATCTCAAAATGTTTCAGGACTCCAGAGACTATTAACAATCTCATTTAAAAATAATCGCTTTGCTGTAGTCTTCTTGGGTTTTTTTTTGGTGTGATGGACAATGTGTGCACCGTAGAACCATGGGTGCTCTCCAAGGTCCTGAAACATTGGACTGGACTTCACAACATATTATTACTAATTAAAAGCATTAATGTTTTCTATTAATATCTTCAATTAACTATGGATGAAAAAATATTTATTTAAAAGCTAAGATTTAAACTCCAGATGAATAGGATCAGACTTGGAAAAGAGAACTTCGATTTAAATAGATACCTATATTTAGATCACATTTAGATTCTACGAAGTACAAATGAGAAAGCAAGCAAATTGAAGCTAAGCAACCCCAGAAATGTAAAATATCATCCTTGTGATTTAAAATATCTGGGAAGAATTTTTCATGGATGTTGAATTCCTGGAAAACAAGGTTGATGAGATTTGCCAGACAAGCTGAATAATATAAAGTTCTTGCTGAGCCCTGAGCTATCAGTATGTTCATTATTAATAAACATTGCTGTTCTTTCTTTGCATATGTCCCCTAACATTTTTAACTTGGCAGTGGCTTTTGTACTCAGAAGAAATGTAACAGAAGAAATGTCATGAGTATTTGTCCTGAAAATTGAGGCATTGCACTTATTTTCTATTCCCCTTTAGTACTAACTTTTTATATGAAAGGATGATGTGGTGAATATTTTTTTGTCTCAGATTTATTGTCCAAAGTTGTAGCATGACATAAGTTCAGGATAGCAGAGATTACATATACATTTCTAGATAACAGTTCTGAGCTGTGCGAGCTGATACTGTGAAACGCCACTTCAAGCTTTGAACAGACTGGTAGTAGTCCAAGTTGCTCAACATATAACACATATTTCCTATAAGTTATGGTGGCCTTATTGCAGAAATATGCATCTAAACATCTAACCAGCTGGCAATCCTGCAGCCTTAATGAAGAGTGTAAGGAGCCTTAATGAAGAATCTAAGGACTGAAATGTAAATGTTGACTGAGCTATCAGTCTGCACTTCCATGCCATTCTCTGTATCAGAGCTCAGGAAGAATGGTCAAGCTGCTCAGAAAAGCTTGCTCTGCTGGGCAATTGATGTCTTTTTCAGGGATAACTAAATGACATTTTTTTTACCTACCTTTAATTTGATTTTTCTTATCCACTAACCTAATTAAAATGAATAACATGGTATAAATTAAACTTGTACTACTCCACTACCTCAAATTTCAAGGAGAATTTATTAGTAAAGTCTCCCTACCATAACCCCTGAGAGGTAATTTATTTAGAATGCCTTCTTCACTTCTTACTGTGTTTTCTAAATTATATTAAGTTCACATACAAACAGACAAGGCATAGTTCTTGAACCAGTGAAAATTAGGGCTACAGAAGACAATGCAGTATGTCAACATTAAAATTCCAGGAAATACTTTAAATTACAAATAATATGAAGATACTTTTTACCAGAATTATGGTTTAAGAGAAAACATGTATATGTTATAATCACAAATTAGGGATAGAGTTGTCACCAAAAGGAATTATTTTACAGGGGCAAAAAAAATTACTAAAAATATTTCTTCAGAAGTTCTTTCTCATTTAATTACTGTTTTGGACACCTGATTCAAGAGACTGTATAAAGGAAGAATGAATTTAATCAACAAGCAATTCTCTAGGTACTTCATCAAGAAGAGCAGTTAACAAAGTGGAAAGACATTTCTGGACTGGAAGACACAAGAGTTCATTATGAGAGTAAGCATAATCAGGCCAAAGTGCAATTAAAAGAACGTTCATCATAATTGGAAACACAGAAAACAAGAATTACAAGATTTTCAGAAGGCAGTGAAACAAACTTATATGATCTATTTGAAGAATGGCTTCTTAAATACAGAATTTAAACTAAAATACTAATAAAGACTACACCAAAAACTTCTTGCAAGCATGCCTAAATCAAGCTTGAGCTTGAAACTGAACTTCAAGAATATTCTTCTTGTTCATTTTAGCAGTTCCAAAAAATTTTACTGCCTTTATGAGTACTTCTCAGACCACTTTCTCCACTGCATATGTTGGTGATCTTTATGAAGGACTACTGAATTTGGTACCACAAATGAAATGTAGTTTTGCACACGTATAGAGGTTCAAAAAGTCCCTGGAGCTTCAAAAGAGTGAACAGAATAAAAAAATATAATCCCTCTCTGGGGATCGCTATAGCTTCAGGAGCACACTTCATGCACAGTAGATGAATCCACCAAAGAATT
>VYZW01057165.1:53414-77961 GCA_013401315.1 Balaeniceps rex | reverse complement strand
ATATAACAATGAAGAAATATATATATATATATATATATATTTTCTGTGAATTAATGCCTTTTAGCTAAGCTAGCAAGACTTGAATCTTTTCCAGCCCGTAGGCTCATGGTTTTACTAAGTAGCAAGTATTGACTTTTAAAAAGGCCAAGATAATTTTATGACCATCAGGAGTATTTCAAGCTATACAAAGCCAGATAATGGCATAGGGGGGGAAAAAAAGAAAGAAATCAAATCAGTTCATATATATCAGGCCTTAATTACTGACTGACAACAGCCAGGAAGGAATTTTTCCTTTCAGAAGCAGCATTTCATACAGTGTTAGGGACAGGGCTGGCGCGAGCCAAGGGCACATCTGCCCTTGACGGGATGGGCTCGGAGATGGAGCGGGGAGACCCGTGCTCCCACCAGCGCACCGGGACCTGACGCTGCATCCTTCGCCGTCGAGCCAACCCTCCCTTGACCGATACACTGGATGCACGAGCCCAGCGTACGCTGGATGCAAAGACACGTCTCTCTCCCCAGACCACCCAAATAAAGAGGGAAAGCCACCGGCACGGAGCGTACACCCGAGCTCCAGAGGAAAGCAGGGAGAAAACATGACGTGAAAACACGCAGGAGACAGTTTCTCTGCGACTGACTCGGGGGAAAAAAGAAAAATAAATTGCTAATTAATAGAGTGGAGAGGCTGAAGAATCAAACAGGAGCCCAAATATATCAGATTAACTGAGCTGGCTGGACAGGCGGGCAGGAGCTCCGCACCCGGCGGGCAGCGGCCGGGCCCCGCGCTGGGTGCTGCTCCCTGCCCGGCCCCGCAGAGGGGCAGCTGAAACCCAAGTCCTTGTCAGGGTGAGGGCAGTGAAACGTAAAAGCTTGTATTTTTCCCTCAACCCAATGGCTATAAAGCACCTTTCTCTGCAGGGCCAGCACCGGGTGCAATCCGGCACTTCCCCAACTGCAAAATCCTATCTCATTTTGCTCCCGGTTTGCCACTTCACGGGCTGGCAGGTTTTGGGAGGAACGCGGCGGGCAAAGGAAGGGTGAAATCTCAGCTCCTCTGCAACCAGGGCAAGACTCCCACAGCTCAAAAGGAGCCAGGGTTTCTCCCCCACATCTGATCACCCAGGCGAGGAGGTCCGGGAGGTCGCTTTCCTCCTCCGTCACCCATCGCCCCAGCGAGACCCAGCCTCAACCACGGCCGCAGTTTGCGCCGGGTGGGAGTATAAACATGTCAGCCAAAGGCATCCTCCGACGGATGGATGGGGAGGGAGGAACGGAAGAAAATATATTCAGATTGCTCTGACACGATTTAATCTGGCTAAAAGCCGCAACCGCAAAGGCAGCGGCAGGCAGACGCCCGCAGTAACCCCAGCCCCCCAGCTCAGCAGGGCCCATTTTAATGGACTTTTTGCTCGCTCCGTGTTTAAGTGAGTATATTATATGCCGTTGTGTTGTACTACAGAGCATTAAAGCAGCTTCCTGGCTCTCGGGGCGGGAGTGACAGATAAGACGGCTTGGGGACCCGCTCCGTGGGGCGCTGAGGTGGGCAGGCTCCAGCGGGTCACCCCCCCAAAGCCTGATATGAAAGAGCGGCGTGCAAGGTGGGTTAGGAAATGCGAGGAGAGGGCAAGAAGAAAGCATCGCACGCCCTGATAAAGACCATCACAGGCTGCTTGGTGAGAGCAGGCAAGTGTCAGCCAAGAGCAGAAATAAGACAGACCCTGATGAAGATCTGACTAAATAGAAAACTGGAGCAGCGAGCTGCCGTACAGGGATTTCTAAAGCAAAAGCTTTCAAGAAGCAGCCCGTGCTGGGAGAAGTCTGACCCTCCACGGATGCCGCCAAGGCTGAACACACACAGCCCACCACCTTCTGCTGCCCCCAGGCCCCGCCAAAGCCTTCGGCAGGCAGGCAGCGGGTGCGTTGCAGGAGGGGGGTGGCTTCCCCACAGCACGTTCGTGCAGTTATTCCCCACGTGCAGCATCTCCACCTGCCCTGCCGAGCAGCCCAGAGCGATGCTGCCCACAAACCCATGGCGATTCCCCCCTGGGGGGGTTAGGCACTAACGAACAGGCACGCGGCTCCCTGCCCCGCTGCCGCTGCGCCCACCGCACCTATCCTGCCTGCACCCAAAGCATCGGAGATGAACCCTGCCATCTTGAGCAACCTGACACCAAAGCATCTCCAACAATAAATCCACCAACACACAGCAAACCAAAACTATTAGGAGAAAGCAAGCGAGCTCTTTGGGTAAGAAAACTTTAGCCCAACAGCTGTAAGCAGAGTAAATTCAAGATGTACTCGACCTGGACAGCAAGAAAAATCATCTCAGCGTGCTGCTCCCACCTCTCTCTGCTGCTGGGGGCTCCGCTGGCTCCCCACGCGCAGCCCCGGCAGCTTCCAGCCATCCCAACGCTGGGGACAGCGGAGGCAAAGCCAAAATCTCCTGCTGCCTGGGCAGACGAAGCCGGGGGGAATGAGAGCGGTGGGTAAACGGGGAGAAACCGGCGATGGGAGCTTCCCCCGGAGCTCAAACGCGTAAGTGCGTTTTAATGTTACGTAAGGGTGGACTTCACAGCCAGGCTCCTTTTGAAACGGATCTTGTAAGGAAAGGTTAAAGAAGCTTAAATTATTCTCTCTGAACTCGGAGGCTCAGAAGCGACATCTTTCATGTTGCTTAAGGTACTGGAAGCGCAGCCTTGCGCGGGGTCTGGCTGCTGCGGGGGCTTCGGGCTTCAAGGGAAAACAAAAAGTTTGCAGGAGATTATATTTCTTTTAATTTGGGCACTTACCACAGCGCGGGCTCCAGCTGGGACCAGCTAGAGAAGTGGTGAAACCCACTTTTTTTTTTTTTAATTAAAGAGCCAGCTGAGTATGCCATTATTCAAGCTCGTTTTGTGGCTGTTTTGACCAGGATTCTCCAGGACCCCCCTGGGAAAACCCAAGCAGCATCCTCAGACGCTGCCCTGCCCCGTTCTCTTGGTACTGGAGTCCAATGCGAGCAGGTCCAACATGGCCAGACATTCCCTGGGGATCTCTACCTAAGCTGGGAGCCCACAGCCAGCACCCCCCCAGGCAACATGCCCCACGGTAGCAGGAGGCTGTATTTTCCGTTACTGACATAGGATGCTGCAGGATAGCGTTTAAGGAGGTTTTGGTTCAGCTTTGCTCAAGAGCCACCTCCGCCCCTGCCTGTCAGCACGCCCGACGCTACGTGCCTGCAGGGAGAGCTGTGTATCCTAAGGGAAGCGTTCCCGGCCTGGCATGCTGCAGTACCGCGTCCGATCTCCGTACCGTGCCAAGAAAGAGATTAGTTAATAGACAAGGAGGAAATGTTTACTGCTTCTCATAAGGCGATGTACGAAACCCCCCCCGGCGCACCCTCAGAAGGCTGCGAGCACCTTGAAACCAGCAATACGATGAATGAAGGGGTACGATAAAAAACATCATTAAGCTGTTTGAAGACTTCGCCTTTCCGCCTTGACGTATGTTGTCCCACTCTCCAAGCCCAGAAATCAGGGGGACTGGCCAGGGCCCCGCTCCAGGTGGCTCTGCAGCATCCTCAGCCAGAGCAGGAGGCAAACCCGGCCTGGGAGAGGCTTCAGGGGCTGATTACTCAGCCTAATAAGCTAGTTGAGATGCTGAAGCAGCTACATAAAGAACATGTAGTTATGCATCATTTTAATTATGTATATAATGGCTTTGTCTTTTTGTTACCTTATTCCATTATTGAAAACCTTTATTTCACGTATACACTTAAATTCTCGAATCCAGCCACCAACAAAACTACTCATAAATAATTGAGCAGACAACGAGGCACCAATATCCTCCAAAAGCAGCAATCCTGCAACGAGAGTACGGGAGACTCTCTCAGCATCTGACACTTTAATGTCATACCGGAGCACCCAGACGGCGCAATATACGGCTCCTCCAAGCACCACATGCTCATTTAGAAGGTATAGCTGAGGAGCTTGCGTGAGCAGAGCGTCTCTCGGTGACCATCAATATACAAGAGAGGTCTTTGGCATGCAGCAAGGCAGGAGAGCCTGCCAGTGAGTTTGCAATACCAGCACGAGAGCTGCACAGAGAGAAAGAAAAAGAAACCTTCAGCTGCGTGGTCCTCTCTGCCCTGGAGACCCATAGCCAGCTCCACAGATTGGGCTGGGCAAGAACATTCCCCTACCGATGTCTTTTGGCATCATGACGTCTATGTTGAGGATGGAGAAGAGTCGTTACAGCATGTCAACCCACAAGGAGCAAGGAAGAAGGTCTTGAGCACCGATAGCAGCTGCTGAGCACCAGCATCCCTGCAAAATAAACCCAGGAGAGCCGAAGCGAGACCCTCACCTCCCAGCGTACCAGGAGGAAACACCGCTAGCTGTCCTAGTCCACAACCAGCATTTGCTTCATAAATAGATTTTTCTAGTGACATCTGTCAGCTTTTCTAATTACACAAGATACGCAGCACAACACCTTAATTTTTCATGTAGCCGCGTCCCTTTTTCCTTCCGATAAAACGAAATTAAAGACGAATCCACCCATGCAATCTCTACCCAAACGGAGCTAAGAAGACTTTCACCGCAGGCACCCGTGCGGCCAGGCTTTTACCTTACATGTCTTCATTGCATTTATTCCCTCACTGACGCTGTGTTAAAAATGTATAGGTTAAACCAAGAGATACCTGGAGATGGAAGCACGTTCTTGTTCCCTTTCTCTTTTCGTCCTGCTACAGCGAGCGTTTGTGTTTACAACCCAAGGAACAAGAGGAAATAAGCAGGTGCTTAAGTTTTGGGCATGCGAATAAATTAATCGTTATTGAAGAGGGTACACATGTGCGCATGTGGCTGATTGCTGAATCAGCGCTTTCAGGCTATCAAATTGGATCAGCCCCATTGCCATCACAGAATACCCTTTTGCTTCCCCACAACGGAGGCAAGACCTTCTTAACGGGATTATTTTTGCATTACTCGGTGGAAGGGGAGAGACGCGGGGAGCTCAACCCTTCCCACGGGGCACCTGTGTTACACCTTCAGCTCAAGTAGGTGGGAGACCAAAGAGTAGCTGCTACGGGGACAACTCTGTTGCGCCGCAAAGGGGAGGCGAGGGCATCGGCGTGGGGTGGGATTACACACTGGGTTTCCCACTTCTGCGTGTGCTACGTGGAAGGCAGCGTGGGCACCGTGCGAGCCTTCTGCTCTACAGTGAGATGGGAAATTAAGACATGTTCCAAGGTAACACCAGATTTTGCCAGTAAAGCTAACGAAACCACACCCGGCACTGAGCTGATAGTGATTTTGGGTGCTGACGACAGTCTGAATTGGTGCAACGACACAGCTGATGGCGTCCAACGCAGTGCAGGCAGCACTTCGTCTGAATGGTCACCTGGATGACGACCTTCCTCCAAATCCCTCCCGCAGATGGACCCAGCGCGTTTGCTAATGTCGGCAAGGGGGATGCTCTGGATCCCCCCCCGGCGCTGCCTGCGCCAGCCGGCTCCGCAAAGGGCCCGATCCAGCCTCGTGCAGGCAGGCTCCCGCCAGCGGCTTGTGTTTCGAACTGCTGCGGGCAGGGCTGGGCAGGCTCTGCCCCTACCTTCTGGCTCCTTCCCACCTCCATCCCCCAAACCCAAAGGGTTGGACACTCGCCAAGCATGTCCCAAACCACGGGCCCCGTCCCTCCAGCCCCGTTACGCACAACTACGAGGTGTTGCTGCAGGCTGGATTAGCTCCTATTTTTGAAGCCCTCTGAGATCATCAGATGAAGGTCCCATGGCTGTGGCACATGTCACCCTCCGCTCCTCCCCATGCTTTCATCCGGCATGGGAGCACCGGGACCCTCCCGGGAGCAAACAGCCTTTGCAAAGGGGCTTTATCTTTGCTTGCAGGAAACCTTGACGGTTCAGAAGGCAGCAAGGGAAATTTGTGCTGTCAAAATCAAAGGCGCGGTAATTAAACAGGAGTTTCCTCTGTCCCAGGGCGGCGGTTGGCAGAGCAGTATTTGCGAGCGGGGACATGACGTTATGTCCTACATGAGGGATTGCACACGTAGAAGTGTGCGGCCAGAGCCGGCGGCAGGGTCGCCAGGCTGCTGAGCCACATCCCGCTCCTGCGGACCCTCACCCTGCTGTTCCAAGTTCATCCTCACCCCGCAACTTAGGATTTATCCTTTCTTTGTTCGAAACGAAGAAAATCTTCCAGAAAGAAGGAGAAAAACAAAAAAAACCCCAGCTTCTAAAGCACTTCCCAGCCTGATGTGCAAAGCCAATTACCCAAACCAGAGGTGAATCGATGGAAAAGGCTCTTGGGTGTCGGGGAAGGCAGCGGCTGGCCTTTCCTAGAGCCGCCCACAGCCCAGATCGATTCTGCTTTGCAGCTGGCATCCGCTCTCAATATTTCTATTTGTTCCAGTGATGGGTTGCCAAGATGTCAAAGTCAAATCATTTGAATTTCTCGCCAAGTGAAAGATACTCAAGGTTCAAAATTACACCTTGACCCAGTTGGGTCATTTTGCAGCAATTATCCACGGATTTCTACGGCGGAGGATTGTAAGAGTTCAGAGGATGAGCAAAAAAAAATTGCTTGTCCTTTCTTCACCTTGCATACAAATGAAAAACAAATGTGATCTTCTTGCTCTTGACATAACCATGCTTTAAAGAGCTTCACAAACATCTATTTCCTCATTTGAGCTCACACAGAAGACGTATTATCTCTTTTAAATATGCCTTCTCCTTGGCAGCGTGCAGCCTATCCCCTATCTTTAACATTTTAAGAAGCCGCCAAGTGGTTATTTGCAAAACTGACGTTAGGAGATGGATGTAATCTATTTTAAACCTCAGCAAAATTGGCCAATTTCACGAGGGTTTAACATACAGCTGAATTAAGCAAGTCACACGATTATGAAATGTGAAACACAGCCCCCCCCTCCCGCCCCAGCTCTCCACCCGCATGGGAGCGATTTGGAAAAAGCCCAACCATCTCACGGCACCGCAAGGAGGGAAAAAAATAATAATAACGGGAACGGTTTCCAACACACGCCGGCTTCCCGAGCGGTGATGCTCTCCCTAGCAGGGCGTCTCCGTCTTGCGACACTTCCACCTCGACTCACCTTCTTGGCATCGCCACGCTCCGGTCCTTTGGCAGCGAAGCCCAGGGAAACCGGGAGCGATGCCTTCGGGCTCTGCACCCACCCAGCGCTGCCTCTTCTGTGGCGGGGCCGGATCCAGCCCGTCCTCCTCTCTTCCCAGATGCTTTGGCTACCTCCTGCCTTGCCCTGCTGCCCTCTGCACGGGTATTGGCACCACAGGGTCCCCTTCCCGGGACAGGATTCCCTGCGCTGCCTGGAAGCAGCTTCACCCTTTCCAGGGGAATTAAATCCAGGAAAAGGCATTTCCTCCAACATTAAAATTCCAGACTCCTCTGTCTTACTCGATTTCGTTTGCGAGGTCTTGCTATTCCGTTGCTTGGAGACTTTTGTTTATTGCCTTGTTTTTCTTTTGTTTTAAATGGTTGAAGTTAGTGTTTTAACCGAGAATGAGGCCAAAAATATCGATTCCCAGGCAAAACTGCCTGGAGCTGGCCGCGGTTTCCATCTTTTGCTAAAGACACGTCCGATGTGGAGCACGGCGCGCTGTGCATGGACCGGCGGACATGGCATCGCACGCCAAATGCTCTGTCCAGCGTGGGTTGCTGGCTCGGTCCGGGGGACATCAGCAGAGCGAAGCCACGTTGTGCTGGTGTTAGCGAGGGAGCTGCTCGCTGGATCTGGATTTTTGCGTCTGTGCAATTTCTCCAGCTGCCACCCTCCATCAGGCTCCGCGTACGGGCAGATGGGCAGCGGCACGCTGGTGGGTGATGGTCACTGGGAGTGCTCGGAAGGCCAATTCTCCTTCTACGTGCCACTGTGCAGCAGCTCTGGATGCTCTACTCAAAGCTGAGGTTTTGCTTGGGACGGGGGACCCACGCCAGGCAGCCGAGCCCTGGGCTCACGCCGGCAAAACCCCAGCGGTGCTGGCTCCCACCGGGGCGGTTCAGCCGCTCCCGGGAGCAGCAGCAGGTCCCAGCCCTGGCTCGTCCCCCCAGGCACAGGGTGACTTTGATTTCCTGGTGCCGACCTACCCGGGCTGCTGGCTTGCTGCCTGTCCTCCTGCCCTACCATCGGCAGCAGGCAAAAGCTTCCCAGCGGGTGTCCGGTCCCGTAGGACCCGTACCCCCCAGCCTGGCAGGGTGCAGTGGGCAGCAGCAGCTCCTCAAAGCCAGGCAGCTAATTTTGTACGTTATTCAGCGCGGCATCGGCCGCCGTGAGTTGAGGAAGCCCAGGCAGGAGCAAGAGCACGGCCCCCCGACAGCACAGAGAGGGCTCGAACAACGGCTGCGTCACCTACGGGAGCTACCAGCTGCACCACCCGGGATGCTGGACCCATGGAGCAACTTGGAAAATAGGGTGGGGGTTTCCAGCGATGGCAGGAGGGCAGCAAGGGGAGCCGGGCATGTAGCAAGGGGGGTTTCCTCTCGTGCCCCACCATCCCCTGGGCTCCTCTCCACCACAGCGGGTTGGTTTTGAGGGTGCAGGCAGCAGCATCGCTCCCACGGATGCCTCCTCTCAGCTGCCTGCATTCAGAGGAGATTTTCAGCAGTGCCAAACGCGGCGTGCCCAGAGCTGAATTCAGCCCTCCCTCGGCCCCGGCACCCCGGGACGGGCAGCGTCTCCCAGGCACCGGCTGCTGCACGAAGCCAGGGATGTCAGGATGCGGTTTGAATGCAAACACGCCGGGGAGGAGAAGACAAATGGCTCCGGGGGAAATACGATGACCTCCCCGCCAGTGTCAGGAAACATTTGTCAAATGGCAGAAGTCATTAGCTGTTTTCGCCGCTCACCTATCGGGAACGTCGCATCGCTGGTGACGGCTGGTTAATGCAGACCTGACAGGGCTTCTGCTGCCAGAGCCGAGGTCAGCTCCCTGCGTTGGGTGGCAGCAGCCAGGTTTGCCCAGCACAGGCTTGGCCACTGGCCCGGGCACCCCTGGCTCTGCCCCTGCCTTGCCGATGGGCACAGCAAACCGAGCCGTGCCAGGAAAACCTGCCCGGCTTTTGGCATCCCTTTTGAAGTAACCCCCAGTGCTCGTTTTTCTATAAAACCAGAAGATTTTCCAAGCTTTTTGCTAAAGGTGGAAGCCTGCTGCAAGCTTATCGCAATGGGTGGGAAGCCAAAGACCTCAGCAGGTAAAGGACTTTCTTAAAATGCACAAAAGGTCGACGCGAACCCCACCAAACCCTACGACCCATCCTTTCGGACGGCTTTAGGGAGCGTTGTGAACTGTATTGAGCATAAGCATCCTCCGGGGAAGGCTCCTACCCTCCCACGCACAGCAGAGCAGGAGCCACCAGCACCAGCCTTACGTTTGAAGGAAGGAAAGCAGATTTCGTTTGTGTAGCGGTGGAATTTTTTTGCCTACCAGCAAACCCGCCCCGCTCCCGGGATGCGGCGCGGAGCTGCCGGCTGCCTTGCCGCGCGGGTGCTGCTGTGCCAGCCCACAGCGTTTGGGTTTATGGGGGTGAAGGTGTGCTCAGCAAAACCGAAAACGGAGGAGCCGTCAGGTGAAAGCCACGCTTCTGCCTTCGTGAGCACGGAGGTGGGATGGGGAGAGGGGAGAGCTAACCCCGGGGCATGCAGATGGATTTATACAAATACTTCAATAAGAGCATACAGTCAGGAATTTAATTTAATACGTTGCAAATAACATCCCACTGTAACTTAACCACGGCAGTAATTATCTTCCAGTGCTGCCATGAGGCCGGCAGCCCCCCAAGCTCCCGAATTAGTGGCTCCGGCAGCGGGGGGATGGCCTGGCGGTGTGCCGGAGCCTGGCCCATGCTCTGGCCAAGCGCTCTCACGAGAGGCTTTTGCTCTGCAATTGCCTTAGAATCGTAGAATTAGGATAAGGGGAAAGGAATTGGATTAAGTGCACCCATCACCTGGCAACGGAACGTGACTGTCAAGGGTCCTTTTGGGGAAGTCAGCGAAGCCTCCTCTCCTCTCCTCTCTTTGGAAAAATGGCACAGACGTCTGGACCAGCCAAAAAGGGTAGAGCGAGAGATGAAGGAGGTTAACCCAACCAAGGTGTGACCGAGGGATGCTGAGACCCAGAATGAACGAGTGAACTCCTGCGTTGGGCCGCCCTGCCAAGGCGAGCTGTAAATTTAGCATGACTGCGCTAAGACGCGTTCAAGACAAGATGCGTGTTCTGCATTACGTCCGAAACGCGAAGGGGAGGTGGTGCCCACAAGGAGGGCGGCCGCGGCGGGGGGGACCCGGAGGGGCTCAGCAGCACCAGGCCTCTGCTGAACCTCCTTCTCCGGTGGGAGACGGTGTCCGGCACCTCGGCAGCACATCGGACCCCCGGATGCATTTGGAGTACGCGCATCCCTCCTCCATCTCGGGCCCAAACTCGTCTTCCTACATAAAACCAGCACGATGCACCATGAAGGTCAAAAGCAGAGCGCTGGGAGTCTGCGAAACGAGGCAGTGAAAACGAGCAAGAGGTCGAGCCCCTGAAAGCCGCCACCACCCCCTCAGCAAAGAGGCCGCTTATCTGCGGCGCTACCTGCAGCAAAGGAATGGAGAACTGCGATGAAGCGAAGACGCGATTTCTTTTAGCGGGTCCTGAGCCTCCTCCTGCAGTTAAGACATCAACGCGGGCGCGCGTCGGTTGAGCCACCAAACCAACTTCTGCAGGCTTGGCTTCCTGGAGGAGCCTCTCCTGCGAAAGCGGCTTTAGGAGGAGATCAGAAAGGGCCGCAAAACGCACGAGTGAGCAAAGCCGCGCGGCGTGGCCGCCGCAGCCTCCGCGGCAGGGCACCGCTGTCAGCCGCCGTGATGGAGTGCTGCTTTCGCGCGGCGGCCCTCCTCCCAAACAACATTTTCTCTAGAATGGAGCTGCGTCTTAAAAGTCAGTGTATAAAAAAAACATTGAGGCCTTGCCCGATCGTAACACGCCTTCCCTTGAGCGCCGAGGAAATTCTCAGCCTGGCTTCCCTGCTCTCGAATCCACAGCAGAGCAGCGCAGGTTCCTGCCAAGCCCCCCCGTGCCCCCACAAACCCAGGAGGGTTGCGGCACTCCCCCCGCCCCCCCCAAAACGCTTGCACCGCTTTCAGCCGTGCCCCGTTTTCTTGTCCTGGACACCGATGGTGTGGGGTTTTTGGGGTGCCCAGCCCTCCGCCGGCACACACGGGCAGTGACGCCCAGGGGTGCCTTGGGCAGACGATGCCTGCGCACAGGCGTGGGTCACTGGCATCAGAAGCACGGCGCACAGAAATCAAGAGTTAAATTCAGAACACGAGGAAACAGCACTAGCACAAGGCTGGACAGAGGAAAAGGCTGTCAGAGACGTGAGCACCAGCACCGAGCCCTGCTGGGTGCTGTTTTGATAGGGCGGGGGGGCAGAAAGAGCATCACCAGGAGACCCTGAGCGGGTGGGAAGGGTCCTCCAGCCATCACTCCACCAGACCGTGGCAGTTTCTGGTCCTCCCCGTCCTGCTCAGAGCTGTCCCCAGGGGCCCTGCAAGAGCCTCTCAGCCGTGGCACTTCGGTGCACGCCGTGCCGGCAGCCGGGCGCTCTCCTTCCCCCTCCCCGGCAGCCTCCCTGGCGCAGGGCTGGCAGGGCACCAGGGAAATTAAGCAGGCGATTTCTAAAGCCGAGAGAAACGCAGCCATCTGGGCCCTAACAGACAGGTCGTTTAATGAACAAAGGGAATTTTCTAGAGAAGCCAGAGAAATGCAACAGTCTGAATAAAAGAAGCGGCAACCCCTCCGATCCAGAGGCTGCCGTAAGAGAGGAGCTTTCAGGGAGCGCTGAATACCGGGGCAATGCCCCGTCCTGCCTAATTAAAGGGTGAAGCAGGAGATGGGCTGAAGCGGTGGGAAGCAGGATGGAGCAGGCTGGGCTGGGGGTGAAGTTCGAGGTTTTCTGTGCCACAAAGAACCGGGGCAGCCGCCCACGACGGCGGGAGCAGCTGCCCATGATGGTGGGGACAGCCACGCCGGCAGCCCCTCTGCCTAGGCACCCACTTCTGCGCCTCTGGGGACGGGATGTACATCACTAAGTCCCCTGGGAGACTTCAGGCACCCTCACCCTAACTCTGAGCACCTTCCCCTGCAGAAAGCACGGTCACGACTCGTGGGACAGACAGAAAACCCAGGCGACTTTCCCCGGTCGCAGCTCCAAAGTTCAGGGTACAAACCTGGCACCCTTGCCCTCACCTTGCACGTCCACCACCGGCTACAGAGCCCTCCTCTCCTTTCTGCTCTTCCTCGCAGGAAAACCATCACCACTCGTAATTCGATTTTCGACTACTTTCTCACCCCACCGTTCCGTGCTCGGCCACATTTCGTAACCTTGTTTTGCACGCTCGCAGGCAGCGCTCCCCCTTCTCCTGGCGCTGGCAAGCAGGTCTCTTTTGAAGCTCTTTCAGGTTATTGAACTGCTATGTTAATGCAGCTTGTTTCCCATCAATTGAGGGCAGAGTGCCGGGGACATCATTTATTTTCCATGTTTATTTATGTCAGGAGAGTCCTTAAAGGATTTGTTTGCAGCTGCTTCGGTCGCTGCTCTTGCCGAGGTTACCTCCCGCCCCGCCGCGTGCCAGCAAGTCGGGGCTGGGGAGACTGGAGTCCACCGGCTTCCTTCAGCTGTTTTGATGCCGTGGAAACAACTGATTTCCTTTAGGCTTCTTAACGAGGAGCAGCATCTCCCCTTTTTCTGGCTAGTAGGCCCTTATGCTGGGAACCGGCAGGGATCCCGCAGCCTCAGGCCCCTGTTTCATAGAATCACAGAATGATTTGGGTTGGAAGGGACCTTTAGAGGCCATCCAGCCCACCCCCCCCTGCAGTGAGCAGGGACATTTCTGCGCAGTCCCCAAAGAAGGGCCAGTTCTGGTCACCCCCTCCTTTTCGGATGGCTTCAGCACGGCCCGTCTGGACTCTGGCGATACGATCGTGGCAGAAAGCAACGTTGCTCCCATGGCGTCTGGCCCCCCCGGCCAGGAACAAGCTCCTCCTCCAGGACGATGTGGATGGGGACCTGTAAACCCTTGAAAAACGGCAGTATTGGGATTATCTCACCGGAGCAGCTCCCCTGCCCCTCTCATCCTCACGGAGGAACCAACTGGGTGTATGTTTTACTCCGCCTGCCGCTGCCTTTATTATTATATCTCCAGGCTCAGCCATGGTGCAGGTGGTCACTTTTTTTTTTTGCTATAAACAATAAAAATCTAATTTGCAAACAGAGGTGACCTTCTCTGCACCAACCCCTGCTCAGGGCTCCGCACCAGCCCCGGTTCATCACCCACGGACGACGGCCAGACCCTGCACCCTTCCCCAGGTGGTCCACATCGCCCCGCTCCCAGCGGCTACCCAGCAACTTCCAGCTCTTTGGAGCATCCCAAGGTGATGTGCTGGAGAGCTGGCTGCCAATTAGTTTTCTCGTTAGGGTTCAAGGCTACCCCGGCAGAGGAGAGCGTGCCATATCGATTTCCTCCGTTGTCCTCGCAACCGTCCGGGCAAAGAAACATTTGTTATTTCGTGACAGTTCCCCGTGGAGGCCGCTCCGGCATCCTACCCGCTCGCACAGCGGCGCTGGCAATTTTGCCAGCAACTCTGCTAAAGGGTTTTGCAACGTTAATTAAATTTCTGCAGTTGTATCTCTTGGCTCTGAGTAAGATCTGAGCCTCTGCGAGCACGCGAGGAAGGGCTCCGTTCCTCATCCCCGTTCAAACCTGGCCCTGAACAAGGCTGGCTCCCAAGACTGAATTCCCTCTGCGCAGCATCAAAAATACAATATTGTCCCTCACTGAAAGGAGATGAATTCAGGGCTGTCAGGGTTCAGACATGGTAGGGGTGTAGATAACCTAGAGGCCGAGAGAAGATCCCAGAGCTACAAAAAAAGCAGATGTCCTTGCCCGGAGAACAGATTCCCCCAAACAGACAAGCAAAAAGGAGTATCTACGATCGTACAGGCGGGCAGGGGGCAGGAGGGACAGCGAGTCACCCCAAGGACTCCGGATGAATTCGACGCAAAGCTGCCACAGCTCCGGCTCCCTTTCGCCTCCAACAATGCCCGGCCCCTGCCTCGGGCTGGCACCGATGGTCTCCGCCAACACGGCTGGGCCTTTGTAGACGCTGCTTTCCAGGAAAGCGTGGAAGGGAGGGCGGCTGCCAAGTGCCTGGGGAACGCAGCGGGAGAGAGGTTGCTTTTAATAGTTAAAATTCTTTAGAAATTTAAAACAGAAGGTGTTTTTTTGCAGGAGGCGGCTATTTATAAATGAGATAGGAGGGAAGTGTGGACAAGATAAGGAGAACTTTAATCCAGGGAAGCGGTGGGACTGGGGCTTCCCAAGCAGCAGGGCTCGATCCCCTGCCCGAGCTGCTCCCGCGGCGGAGGCGGCAGACGCTCACCAGGGTCCCGCAGGGCTGGGAAACCAGAACAGAGGATGGAAAACAAACCGACGGTGCCAGGCTGGCGTTTCCTACACAGCATGGCGCGATTTCTGCCAGCTATTACACAGGGGGCTGGCAGCGAGGCGGTTGGCGAGGTCAGGAGATGTTTGCTGCAGGGCAGCTATTAATCACCGCCCTGCCCGGCTGGAGCTGCCCGAGTGCGGCGGAGGGGTGGTGCTGGGCTGCGAAGGCGAGGGCCAGCACGTTGGCACTGCGGTCCCGTGGGTGCGTTCACCCGCTGATGTTTTCAGGAGGTGGCCGAAGCGCCGTGACGCCTGCCCGAGGAGAGCGGCAGAGCCGCCGCGGACGGGCGACGGTGGGTCCGTGCCTGCTCTGCGGCTACAGGAGATACCCGGCGGGCTCAGCACCACGGCACGCTATTTCAAGAAGAAAGTCAGAGTTTGTGCAGCAGTTGATAAAGGTATTTGCTGCGAGGAAGAGGACGATTACTGCAGAATAAGAGCGAGGAGGCGCAGAAGGCACTTTGCAAACCTCACCCACGTAAAGCACGCGCTACTGTCGCCGCACGGTGATCTAGGGACCAAAGCTCTGCACCAAGGGGCAGGATTGGAACGCTGGGAGCCCCTTCCTCCCAGGCTGAGTTAACACCATTTCCCTCGCCCTCTGTTAATACCAGCAATCAAAAAGGCACTTGGGCAGCAGTCTGGAGCGCTGGGCACGGCGCAGACCCGGGGGGAGAGCCCAGCACCCATGGGTGGGTTTCCAACCTCTGCACCCAGCCCAGCACCAGCATATTTTCTCGGATATATTCCCAGTTTCCACAAGAGGGCACCGGCACGACACCGACGGGGACGCACGGGTGTCCCCGAGCAGCACCCACCGGGCCCCTGCCCACCCTGCCCATGCCAGGGCCCTGCAGCGGCAGGACCAGGGGCACGCCACAGGCCGGGGAACAGGATCTCACCCGGGGGTTTGGCCTGCAGAAGAAAAGCGGGCGATGTACATCTCCCAGGAGAGCTCCCTGCAGAAGCTGGGAGCAGGGAGATCTCAGTTCTGGAGCCCTGGCTCACCAAGATGTTTGCTGTTGCAGGAAGAAACGCCCTTTTGCTCAAAAAGGTGATTTTCTGGAATAGCTCTACTAACACCGAGGGGCTGCGGGGAGGGGAAAGGGCCTTCCCCACCATCACCCACCTCCTCCAACCTCTGCACCCCCATGCACAGCCCTGGCAGGGAGCAGGAACCCTCAGGAGCTGCTCCTCTGGGGAAACGGCTTCGTCCGCAGGGCGCTGCCGGGCTCCTGGCAAACCCTGATGCAGGGAAAGCCCTGGCTGGAAAGAGATAGACCAGTGAAATAACCCCCCGGTAACAGAAGCGTGGATGAAAAGAGCTCAGCAGATGGGCTTTGCGGAGCAGATCCACGGGGCACCCACCTACCCCAACCCGGGGCTCAGCCAGCAGACCTGCAAGCGTCCAGAAGGCAGAAGTCGCTCCAGGGCATCGCCTGGGAGAGCTGCACCCGCAGCTGCATCCCGGGCAGGCCCAGCTCCCAGGAGCACACCTCTCCTTCAACGCCTCTGGCTCCCAGCAGCGTCACGAGCGGCGACAGGACTCGGCGCGGGCCAGGACCCCGCCGAGGTGCAGCCTAACCGCGCGCAAACCGGCACCGGCACCTACGCAGCAGCATTCGGCTTCGTACCGCGACTCTGAGCAAATACAGCGAGCGCTTCTTCCTCCACTGCATGACCCTCCGCGCTGCCGCGGTTTGACGGGGAACAAAGCAGCTCCTAAGAGCCGAAATACGTAACGCTGGCAAGCGCTGACCCAGCAACCGCCTCTCACGTGGAGCCCCTTGATGAGCTGTACCCCAGGGATGCGGCGATGGTCAAAGGACCCTATGAAAGCCACCCAACACCAGACCGGACTGGATACCCCTCACGAAGGGAAGCCTTTGACCATTAGAGACCCGGTGCTCAGAGCTTTCAGCGAGCGATGCGGCCGCTCGGTCAACAACCAAATCTCATACCTCGGAGCCTGGCAGATCAGGCACTTGGTGCTCTGGGTTTTAGGCAGAGAAAGAGAATTTTAGTATCTTCTTGGGGAAGTTTTTTAACCCGGGTGAGCTTGTAGAAGACTACGCAAATCACTGTTGCCCCGTTCACTGCCCGTATGGGACCCCGGAGCATGACAGCTGATTTCTCCTAGATTATCTTGATCTTGCTGGACACGGAGCGAGCGCGTACCAAAGCGCGAGGTGTATTAGAAATGCCAAAACAGCAACAGATTGTCTGACAGGGCTGTCATTCTGTCATGAAATATGACACGCATGCAGCCCGGGAGGAAGAGCTGGATTGCTGTACGCTTTAGTGCCGGCGGAGGCCATGCAAGATTACTCCTCATTTCGGAGTCTCATTGATCAGACCTGGAGGATACATTTCTGCAGCGTAAACACAATGTGGCAGAAGTCCCAAACCACCTACCTCTCTTTAGCTGCGCCGTTGCCGTTTCACAGGCGCGTCTACGAAGGATTTCCCTTTTGTGAACCCAACTTCCTCTCGCTTTTGAACAAAAACGCATCTCTGACATGAAGGATGCAAAGGTAGGGGCAGCATGGCTTGGTACAGAGCAACGGGGAATTTGCCGAGCAGCGACAAAATGGAGAACAAACCAGAAAAATAAAAGCCAAGTTAATGCCGAGAATTTATCAAAGGAGCAAAGATGCTTCTCAAGCATCATCGCTGACCGCCCTTCCGTTGGCGGACGTGCCAGAGGGACGCTCTGAGCACGAAGAAGGAACAGCAATGACAACGTAAACACAAGTAACGAGGTGGAACAAGCCTAGGGGCCGGTGGGAGCTCCCCATGCTCCCCACCACGCGCCTTGTCAAAAGCAGAGCGTCGGCCAAGCACCGGCTAGGACATAACCAACGTTGAGTGGATATAATATCTCCGGAGGAGATCCCACACGCTCGGCTCAAGAAAAACAGGAGAAACTGCTTTGTTTCTCTCTTGCTCGGTGATAAATGAGACCTGACACCCTTTCCCAAAGGCTGAATTCATCACCTCCAGAGCTTACAGGTAATGAGAACTGGGATTGTGGTGGGATTGGCTCAGGCAGTTACGGTATCTTTTTGGTCCTCGTGCTTTCCTTAAGGATCCTATAGCCAAACTTCCCAGGAGCTACAGTAGGACAGAAGGAGCATTTGCTTGTGTTACACCCTTTACCCAAGCAGAACTCCACATTTTTTGGTAATTATAGGCCTTTGAGAAGGCACTGAGCCCAGGGTGGTGCGGAGGAGCCCAGCAGAGCCGCCCAGCAGCTCAGGGCACCAGGAGTCACAGCTTCGACTTTGAGGGAAGCATGAAAATCCATCTCCCGAGATGAACTTCAGCCACGATATCAGCAGCAAATGAGAAAAGCAAATCTTCGTGAAGGGTTGACTGCTACGTAGACGGTCCAAGCCTGAGACGAGCAGTATAGCCCGTAACTCGCAGTGTTTTTGCTACAGCTGCCAATCAAGTGCATGCTTCCTCAGATCATAGAATCATTTGGTTGGAAAAGACCTTTAAGATCATCGAGTCCAACCATAACCGTGGGCTTTCCTCTCAAAAGGGATCTCATGGGAACCCCTTCCTCGCACACTGGTCTTTTCCATCTTTTTATCCCATTCAGGACCCCTCCAGGGTTCAGCTGCTCACTTGGTCCCACCACCGCTCGCAGATCTGCTTCCTCAACCTCAAAAAAGCCTTGGACGGCGAGATCCCCAAAGCCCGGCAACAGCCCGTGAAGCTTCCTTTTGATCTCTTGGTAATCTGCTATCTCCAGCAAGGGGCATTTGGTGGGAGGTGGAAAAATCCAGAGCCGGGTGGTTTGGGATGGAGGCCCTGGGGAAGCTGGATGGGATTAAATGCCTCCGCCATGGTGCAGGATGGGCAACCTCCGCAAATCAAGACAGACCTGTGGATGAAGCAGCCCAGACCTCTTATCTCCTGCTCGTGTTGTGGATGAGAGAACCTTTTGTCCTGCACCCTTAAAGAAGGACGTGTGTGGTGGGCCGTGTAGGACACACTCGAATGGCAGAGCCAACCCAGGATGCAACGGCAGCGCCTGGGCTGTCGGGTGATCTTCAGCAGCCGGGAGCTGAACCACAGGAGGTGCCGGTTGGGTTTGTTAAATGACAGGACGATGTAATCCAAACACGTCCATCACCTTCAAGCAAGGACCCTGCGATACAGGTGAAATTGCTTTTGTTCACGCAAAAGATCAATATTGTCAGGATGAAATAATATCTCAGCTGGTGTGAAGAACTCCGCCTGACCACTGACAGTCAACAGGCAGAAATTCCCTCCTGAAAAAATAATACAAAAAAAAAAAACCCATCCTGAATATACTGCCGCTTTCCGAATCGCCGTACTCGGACCGTTCCCACCAGGAGCTGTAGATCATCTCCAGATTTCTTGGAAGAACGATTTTCTGTGCACAGGGTTTATTCTGATGCAGGAAATTCCTCAGATTGAATCGGGTTCTTTTCTATTAAATCATCATGGCCAACCAAACTGCCAGAGTCCCGTCTGAAGGCCACGCTCCTTGGCGAACGCCGGCATTTACTCCACGCCAGCCGCGGCAGGACTTTCCTCCGAACAAACCTGTTGTCAGGGGCAGCTTCTCATCTAAAACTCTCCGGTCCTTCAGCAGCTTCTTCCCCTCGCCCCCGCACGTCTGCTTTCTTTTGCACTGGATTTAACTTTGCATACGTGGTTTGGTGTGGGTTGTTTGTTTTTTTTTTTTTAATATCACATCAAATCTCTTAATTCTCTGACCCAAAAATCAGAGACAATCCTCATAAAAATCTGGGACAAAGAAGACACACGCCGCTGCACGTGTGCAGCAGCAAAAGCTTCCGAAACTCCCAAATCTACCTATTTAAAGTGATTTTGATTAAAGAAAGCATTTTGAGAACTGTTGCTGCCAGATCTCGGGTTATTTTGAAAGCAAATCCTTGGCTTTCAAATGCAGCTCTGCGAGGCGCTTTAAAGAGCGACGGCGCAGTGTCCCAGGTTTGCCATCAGCCGGCGATTCGCACCTGAGACGCGAGGGCTTTTCCCTCCCACGCTGTCACCTCCACGAGGCCAGCTAGGACCCGAGACCCACGCAGCGTACGCGCCTGCTCCCACGGCATCCAGAAATAAAGGTTCCTTCAGCCGCAGCGTGACCTTTCCCGGAGCCGCACAGCCCATTCCTGCAGCGCTTTTTGCCAATGAGTAAATAATGAGAAATTAGTGTGTGGCCCCAGCGATGAGTCAGAGCGAGCTGCCACCGGCGCTAATGAACCTGCAGGGACAAAACAGGGCGTCGCAGACATCCAACCCCCCCATTTTTGCGACGGCATCACCTGTGTCATGCTCATGTCACCCCCGTGGTCCTGCCGGCGAGTCGCACCCAGACACCAAACCGGGAGAGCCCTGTCCGATGCCAGGCAGGGAACGGGACCGCGCCGCTTTTCGCATCACCTCTTTGTAAGTTTAAATTAATGAGGGAGAATAATGAAATATCGCGGGTTGAGTCGGGTAGGCGCACGCAGGCAGCGACCTCCCGTGTGAGAGCCCCAGGAGTTTTTAGGGGCAAAAGGAGGGTACAGAGGTACAGCTCCGCCGCACGCTGTCACCGGGGGTGGCAGGGGCTGGCTGGGGGGGTCCTGCCAGCCCCAAGCTGCTTCCACCCCGTGCCGCTTCGCTGCGGCGCCCAAGGATGAAGAGCGAGGCCAAGGTGGGAGCGGACCCGCTCCATCCCCAGCGCCAACCACGGGGAAGTCCCCAGCGACAGCAGGGTTTCACCCCCCTGCTCCGAACCCTTCCCGGAGGCAGAGTCTCATTAAAGCGGGTAATTTAGCTTAACTACCCTGGGTAATTCACACCGCTAGCAGCCGAGCGGAGGAAATGGCATTACTGTACCTGGAGGTCTGGGGTGCCCAAATCTGAAAGCGAAGTAGCAGGTTCAAACCAGCCAGGGCTTTAATACCAGATTAAATGCTTTCACAGGAGCCCGTCTGTTTGAAAGCTTCCAGACAGCCTTTTGTCAAGCCAATTTAGTTTGCATTGTACTTTGGCTTCAAGAGGTACCTTAAAATGTAACCAGCAGCACTATTTTTTTTTTTTTTTTTTTTTTAATGCGGCAGCTTAACTTTCTTGGAGGGAATTCATGGAGCTGGGATGGACGCTGCTCCGTATGGGAAGGGAATGAAGTGCTTTAATGGCAGAGGGGCCAAGCAAAGCTCCGCTCCTCTCCCCAGCGCTGCTGGCCTGAATGCGTTATTGTTTAGGGAATCTATGGAGCATTTTGCCCTGCAAGAGTTGCCATTTTAGAAGGCTGAATGAAGCTCCAACTGGGATTATCAATTTTTAATTTCCCCATTAGCAGAAACAGAAGGTTACAAGTCTGGCAGTGTCTCCTGATAGAGGGAACAGCCTATTTCCACGCCAGGATTTTACTTTAAGAGGGCTAATCGCCCCAAGCCTTGCGCCAGGAGGTAAGCCAGGCCTCGGGGACACCGTGCCCAACCCCAGGTGATTAAATGCAGCGATTTAGGAGAATTCCTGGCTGATCGCAGGGCAGGCGGGAGCGGGAGGGCGGCTGGACCGGGATGTGCAGCTGCACACGGGCGTCTGGCAGGGACAGCAGCAGGATGCTCCTACCCTCCCGCGGGTGGGAAAAGCACCCCAGGACAGCAAGCAGGAGCCCCTTCCCCAGCCGTGGGCCGGATTCTGCTTCGAAATTTGGCACCTGGGAGACAGCTGGGCACAGACTCGTAGGAAACTGCTGCTCCTGCTGCCCCTCCGCTCCCTGATGTGGGGACACAGAGGAACCTCTGTCTGTCCCCCCGGCCCGGCGGCCAGCTGGGGGGGCACAGCACCCGTCACAAGGCTCAGTGCCACCCGGGCTCTCCCCACAAGCGCATCCTTGTCATTCAAATGAGAAGCTGCCACAAAGGCCAGGGCCCTGCCCTGAACAAAGAGCCGCTTGGGACGGCGGCAGAGGGGGATGCGGGTCCACTGTCTCCACCGATGAATGCAAATGCTTCCATCCCCTGGGAGCAACTTCTCTGGGAACAACACAGACGGGCTTTGTGAGCGGGAGGCATGGCTCATACGCAAGCCCCCAGGAATGCCCAGCGAGCCCCAGCTGAAGAAACGCCTGGGGGGCACACACAGACCTTCCCTGTCACCCCTGACCACGCAGTCAAGAAAAAGCAGCTCACGCTCGGGTTTTTTTGCACCCGCGCTCTTGCAACCAAACTAAAACTTTCCTGGCACTCCTGCGCCCCTTGGCCACCGACGCCAGAGCCCATGTCCGCAAGGGACGATCTCAGCAATGCCATCAACACCACCCCACCGCCAACACCCGTCCTGCAACCCCAGTGCCAGGGCCAAGCATCTCCCTAGGGCTAAGCGTCTCCCTCGGGGCCAAGCTTGCTCAGCTTTGGCCATCGGTCCCTCCCCAAGCCACCGCTTTTGCCCGGCGCCCCGTGTCCCACCGCGCGGCTGCCGTACCCGCAGTGGGCAGGAGCTGCCTGTTTAACGCCACCTCCTTTACAAACCAACAGGTCTGCAGGTCAACACCTTCACCGTACAGACTCCACTGCGCCGGCCCTTCCGAAAAATAAAACTTGAGGGTAGACCTCCCTTCAGACCTGGTTCAGAGCCCAGCGAAGCGAGAGCTCTTATTCCTCGGTTACTATTAACTATAGATATAAAGTTTTTGCTGCTCACACCCCTGAGACTCTCAAGCCCAAAGAGCCGTAAAAAGACGCGATTTGCCAACGCCAGGCGCTGCGGTGAGGAGGGGTTGGGGGGGTTTACTGTAAAGGCGGCAGTGCAAAATGCGAGGTAGTACATCTCAAAAGCAATGTACTAAAATTCAAGGGAAACGCTCAAGTCGAGCTCCGTTCCATCCGCTATTTTATCCTCTCTTTGTTTGAGCAGCTAATGGAGAACAATAAAAACATTAATAATCAAAGCTAGATTTATAAACTGGGCAGGATGTTCCACTAGTAATGAAATCTGGAGAATCATTCAGTGTTATATGGCTTTGGGCAGCACTCTAACAAGAACTGCCTTGGAGTTATAGCCCTCTCTTCGTTTTGCTGAACTTTAATTTGGCCCAGCATCACCGTTTCATTTACAACAAACCCATGGCAGGACTGGAGTGGAGGACGCGGCTCGGAGCCGCGGTCCCGCTCGGCGCCGAAAGCCTCTGGGCTGCGAGGGGGGCGTATTTGGGATGGGAAAGCTCTGTTGACATTGTGCTCTGTTTACTGCAGAGAATTGCTGGATATAATTTTCAAAGGTTAGCGGAGCTTTCTATTGCCATGGTTTCATGCTTCCTAGTTTTCAAATATTTGGTTGAAATGCATCGTAGATCTTTAATTTCTTAGTTGCTTCATAAAGTGGATGTCAAATAATTCTTCTTAAAGCTCTCACTTCCCACACAGCGGTATTTTCCTGACAAACACCTCTGAAAACACCTGGCATTTTCTGCTCCCTGCTGCTCATTAGAGGGCATAAGCACAAACCTGCTTTACAATCAACCCCTTCCTAACCCCGCCAGCGCCGTCTCCAGCCACGGAGATGTGTTTGCCCCAGCAAGAAATCACCGAGACGCCCATCTGACATCACCTACTCGGTCCTCCCCAGCCTAAATAGCCTCTTCACGTAGGGCTCTGTAATCCCCTTCTCCTGCAGTTCACTCCTGCACAGTTATCGCCATCCCGGCACCTTTTGCTCTGCGAGACTGCCACAGCTCTTCAGTCCAAGACAAAAAGACGAATTAAAAAAGGTACCTTAATGCCTGAAAGCTGTCAGCGATAACTAATAAGCCCCCTCGAGCATTAACATTTAACCTGTAAAAGCTGAGCGCAGTGTGGACGGTAGCAAGGGCAAAAGCAGGTCAAAGACGAAGTTTGAGTCAAATTGATCGGGGCAGAATACACCGATTCGTGTGCTGTTTGCATGAAATATTAATTCCAGCTTGAACATTTGGTTATAGAGGAAAGCAAATGCACCGTAATAACGCAGACGTGCCTTATTTCCCCCACATTTTCTATTCTGCTAGGAACCGATGGGGAACGATGTGCTTTGTCCTTCCCGGCAGGTGTTTGAGCAGGAGCCTGCGAGCCGGAGCACGCGCTGGGCGGCTGAGCCTCGGCGGCGGCGGTGTCGGTGTCCTGACGCACTGCTCCGTGCGAGCCCCGCTCGTTAGATAACCCTGCCGTGCTGCAAATCCTCCCTCCCTCCTCCACAGCAGCGCACGGGCGGTGTTTTGAAATCCGCTTGAATTTCAGGTAATTTCTCCAAGCTGGCGGGTCCAGCCCCAGGACTGCTCGTCCATGCCCGGCCATAGCCAGCTTTCCAACACCCCCGTTTGATGTAGTCGTGGGGCTTCTCCTCTCTGAGCTACAGCTGGTATCAGCTACAAGAAACTTTTCCTCCTCCAGGAGAAAAGCCTCCATCTCTCCCCTCTCAGAGGCGGTGGCGTGGAGCTGTACGGACCTGCTGGCACCATGACCTGGCAGGGACACGACCTAAGCCCTCGCTGCCTGCTAAAACCTGACATCTCCCTGCAAACCGAGCGGGCACCTGTGAGCAGAGCAGGAGCACAAGGATGCCCATGCTGTGCAGACCACCGCAATGAAGTCAACCCTCTGCCTGCACACAGCAGCCCCTAACGCATCCCTGAGCGTGTCCCAGTCCCCAGGGATCGCTCTGACTCCAACCGTGCCATTTTACCCCGCTTGCTGGCAGGAGTTTGGGTGGCTCCACCGCAGGCGGAGAACCCTTGGGAGAAGCCAGCCCTTTCCACCACCAGCTGTGTACGAACGCCGGTGGGGCCGTCACCCCGCGGATGCTGGGCTGGGGGAAAGTTGGGCCACGGTGCTGGGGTGCAGGGGGACACAGTGTAGGGGGTGCGGGGCGGGGGGGCACCATGCACTGGGTGCAGGTTGCAAGGAGTGCACGGTACACCGGGTGCAAGGGAGGGGGGGCACCGGCTTCGAAAGGGCTCCGTGCAGCGGGTATGGGGCGGGGGGCACTGGGGGAGAGATGGACC